>JAJOOR010005369.1:0-61881 GCA_036250505.1 Solanum acaule | reverse complement strand
GATATTTCTATCCTACTCAACTGTCCAAAGAGAGTAGTCGACATTCCTATAGGTTAGTTAAACATGCAATTAACAAACTTAAGTGTTGAAAGTAAATTGAGACAAAGAATTTTATATTGGTTCACATAATCGATTTGAATTAATGAACTTGTAACTTATAGAGAAATCTGTGACATTTGATCTACGAGCTAGCTCTCTCTGACTTCTTGTTAGAATTTTGGTCCATTTTCTGAATTATAAGGTCCTTATATGTAGTTATAGAATTGATGAGTTATGATGAAAACATATTTCCCTTGGCCGATCAGATTTAAGTGACATTGTATATTGAGCTTTAGCAAAGGGAATCATTATTTCTAACCCAAATTACTGAAATTGAACTTTTAATAGGATCCACATTTGTTGGACATAAATAATTAATCCAGTTATATTCATTTGGGCTAATATATCTTGAATTTAATATTACTAGAATCATTATATAAAATATATTTCTAATAAATCAACCGGGCTGAAGCTGTTGATTTAGAAGTTGTAGAGGTCTGAAACGTTGATAGTCCTTCAAGAACATTAACAATTCATAGTTGGAAGATTTTATGTTTAATCACCAATCTCTTATCTCCAAATCACAATTAAATCAATTTTCTAACCCTCTTTTTTGTAGGAAAATACCATAAAGAAACCAATGGGATTGCGACATGAAAGATCGCAAGTTAGTGATGAATCTATTGCAATACCAAAATATAAGACAAAATCAACTTTAACTGTCGAGCAAGGACAAAAGACATCATCTACTTCTCGTGACCAAACTTTAAAAGTGTGGACTCCTAATTCAAATAAGATTTTTGGAGTTCTTATAGAGTTGAATGGAGCTATGTGTATTTTTGAAGGAAAATATGTGGTTTTCAATCACAAAATAGATTACATATTGGGCCTTAGGGAATAGATTTGTGGTAAACTTTCTAGAACTTCTCCAGACTCTATTTAATCTTATGGTGAGGATATTTACTAGATTTTCAACGAGATAAATGAGATGCATTTCTTAGATGTTTCATCATTGAAGAACTTGATGGATTCTCTTTTCGAGCTTGCTGCTTCCTATGATCAAGAACACTCTAGTTTTATTGACAAGGCACATGAAGATAAGAAGATGAATGTTCTTTCCAAGGCCGAGGAGTGTCTTGAATCATTTAGAGTAGAAGAAGGTGAGAAAGAAAAACACGTTTCTTCTAATAGTAAATTGCTAAAGAAGGTTAAGTGGAAGCTAGCAACTCTATAAGGAGAGTGAAAAGAACTTGAAGATGTTATGGAAACTACTAAAAAGAAGGTTGAAGAGATTCGAGCAAAGATTTTAGCTATAGAGGATAAGGCGTCCTCCTATGACAACATGAACTTAATGACGACTGATGATCCAACTCAATTGGAAAAGAAAAGAGAGTGTTTAGAGGCTAGTCGTCAAGATTTTATCAAACTACAAATTACGTTTAGATTAGGTTTTTTTTATCTTCCTTTTTTCCTTTATTTCCTTTAGAGTTTGATTGTTGTTTTAGACAATTTTATTGTCATAGAGTTTCTTTTCTTTTATTTCGTCTTATATCATGCATCTTATGGCTTTTATTGCACTCTCAAACATGAATTTGCTATTTATTTTTGTATTGTAAGATTTTAATAGTCCAACTTATTCCATATTTTGCATGCCAATAAGAATGAAAATAATGGAAGTTCCTCTTTTCTTTAAATTTGCGCATTTAAATTTGACTTGCAAATTTTAGTGCTTCAACTTATAGACATAACATATTTTGAGAACTTAATCTTTCAAACTTGTTTGATTTGAGAGTTCAACTTGTAAACCTGTGCAATTTGAAGACTTCAACTTGTAAATTTGTAGAATTTGAAGACTTCAACTTGTAAATTTGTAGAATTTGAAGACTTCAACTTGTAAATTTGTAGAATTTGAAGACTTCAACTTGCATACATCATTGGTTGGAGACCTCAATTTGAAATCATGAAGAATTTGAAGTTCTTGGGCAAAAACTTTCTTCATACTATCCACCAACTGTAACACCTCAGATTCGAAAAGAAAGTAAAATTTCAGTTTTACAAAATCTGGTGCAAGTTTCGACGGAACCACCGACTGTCCGTAGGTAGGGACCGTAGGTGGCAAGTCCAATTTGAGTTGAATTATCTAGTCCTAGTACTCTTTGACGGTTCACCAGGACGGTCTTTCATTTAATCTACGAGTCGTTAGTGTGCGTCATAGGTCAATCTCAGACTTAATGAAATTTTAAGATCAAAAGTTGGACCCACGGTGGGATGTACAGTCCGTAAGTGAACCCACGAACCATACATAAGGTCCCGTCGTTGGGGGTCAAAAAGGGTATCTCTGAACACATTGAAGGTTAACCAGGACTGTAACGACCTGTATCTGTCATTGGAGAAAAGCCAATGGGGGAAGAATTTGACCAGAAAAACTTTTGAGTAGTAACTTGAAATTTCCTAGCCTAGTCCAGATTTGGACGAAATTGGACAGTGAGGGCTAGGGAAATCTGGTAGCAAATGGGAGATCTAATGATGATTTTGATTACATGAGTGGATAGCTAAGGCGTTAAGGAACCCGTATGACTCTACAAAATTGAATTTGGGTGAGTTGAACTCCCGAAACTGATCTTAGCGTGAACGAGTAGTTTTTGAGTATCGTTGGTTGAAGGTGTGTTGTGAAATGAGGGTATTGGAATTATTAAATTAGCTCACTGTTTTGTGCAAGCCGCTATGGCGGGAATTTGTGCCGCCAGGGCAGGACCACTGTAGTTGGGTGGTACCGCTGTGGCCGGACAGTCGCGATTTAAGTCGAAAATAAACCCTCTAATCATTTTATTATGCAAGTTTCGACTTTGAGAGCTAGTAGACAACCCCATGTGCTTTCTTGACAGTTTTCCACCATTCTTGAGGCTAAAGGTAAGGTTTAAATTCCTCGAATCCATTTTTCGATCCGTAGAATGTAAATTCATGGGTGATTATCGATGGGGAGGGTTTTGATCTGGAAATTATGATGGAAAACGCCCTAATCTGGGTATTAGGATATTGGGTTTGGTCTAGGGTTATTGGGTTTATTATAATCCGGATAATTAGACCTTTGATTGTTGATCCTTGCGTATATTAATTGTTTGTAGACCTAGAACAAGCGAAAAGAATCCAAAAAGAGAAGATTCAAGTGCCTTAGGGGATTCAAGCTTGAATTCGAGGTAGGTGATGGTTGTGATTTTGTGTTGGTGTGATATATGTTTGTAATTGCTCATTATAATGCATGTCTGTATGCGAATGTTGCATTATTGATCACCCTAATTGTAAATGAGGATAATTGAATAATTGTATGCCATGAATCACCTCTTGTTGTATGATTTTGAGAATATACATTGTGATTGTGATTGTGGTTTGTTGAATGGATTGGGTGTTACGTTCCGACACACTAAATTTGATCGGTTGCCACGTTCCGATATAAATATGGGATCGGTTGCCACATTTCGGCATAAACATGTGGCCGGTTGCCATATTTCGGCATAAACATTGGATCGGATACCATGAACCGGTACACTAACAGTTTGGGTTTGGGTTCCATGAGAGGACCATTGAATTGGGTTCCATGAGAGGACCATTGAATTGGGTTCCGTGAGAGGACCATAGAATTGTGTTGTGTATTTACTTGTGTTGATTACGTTCATATCTAATGGTGATTGAGGTTGAAAGACTGTCTGTTGCTCTAAAATGATAACCAATGGGTATTACTGAGAACGTGAAATGCTTCATTGATCCTGAAAAAAATTATAATAATATTGTATATGTTTGGTATATGCCTATTTTATAATGTTGTGGTTACTTGCATGTGTTTCATTTAGTGGGATAGCCGTGTGATCATACCAATACACTGTGGTTGTGTAATGATACTGCACTTGCTTGTTCTTTGTTGAGTACATGGCATCTTCAGGCGGCTATTGATAGACCTAAGCTAGGTGACTGTTGAGCGTGATCGGATTCAAGGTTGAGCGAGTTCTTTCATGCTACCATGGATCTTTTTTGTTTAAGTCCACTCTTTTCGGACTCAGACTATTGGTTTTAAGGTGTTTTTTCAGTTTCGGGGTTGTACCCCTTGTTCTTAGACTTGTCGTTAGTAGAGTATTGGTACATTGACTTTTAGGTTCTACGGGTTAAGACTTCCGTGTAAGTTTGGTTAAGTTATTTGCTTAAACCTTTGGAGTTTATGGGAACTCCATATTTTTATTGTCATTTAAACCAACTTCCTTATCTTTAAATGCGTGGTATCTTAGTTAAGGCTGCTTAGTTGGGTTGTAGTAGTGGTTCTCCCACCGGAGGGTTAGTGTGGGTGCCAATCACGATGGTTTGGGTCGTGAAAAAGTTGGTATCAGAGCCCTAGGTTTGTTGATCTCATTGTACCAAAATGAGTCTAGTAAAGTCTTGCGGAAGGGTACAAAGACGTTCGTACTTTTCTTAAAACTCACTTCTTTCTACTCCTTCATGCTATGACTTGTATCCAATTGTTATATGGGTGATACAAATTGGTATCTTTCCTCCTTCACTCTATGGTCTGAACTAGAGCAACAACAGTGGTAACAACATCACTAGTAAGAGAGGATGTGTATAGACTACCGACAGTATAATAGGGTCACCATTCGAAACAAGTATCCACTGCCTCGGATAAATAATTTTTTGACCAGTTGCAGGGTGCATCCGTTTACATTTTGCTCTTGTACTGGGAGACCGGTAATGGTCATCTATGGAACAAACTAATTTAGAAATCGGACTTGTCTTTGAGTTGTAACTTGAAAACTGTGAGTGCGTGTTCCTTGTTGCCTGAATTAACTGTGAATGAGGTATATTTTCTTGGACGTGATGATATGATCATGTGCACAATAAGTGTGGGTATGATTTTTGATATGTGCAATATGCTGGCTGAATTGATTGAAACTATGCAAGTTGTAACTGTTGAGTATTGTTAAACTTGTTGTGGAAAAAAGGTCACGACTAAGTTCGATGCAAAGGTCTAGATAATGTATGAGGTGATTCGTAAGAAAAATCTGGACGTGTCCTGCACTTGAGTAATAATCGCGTGAGTGTCTAGGTGTATCCTGGGGATGTGTGGGTTATGGTGTTGAATTAATGAGAATGAGTTGGATTGTGTATCGTTGGATTGAATCGGGGTAGACAATGATTATCCTAGTTCAGAGGATTATCCTAAACTGCTCAGTAAAGCTGAAACCTGTTGGGAGATTTAGAAAATACAAAAACCCCAGAAAAACTTATTGCCTGGGTACTGTTTCCGTCTGAGCCGCTGGGGCGGGATTTTTTCCGCCAGCGCGAGGCCGCCAGAGCAGAAATTCCCCGCCAGAGCGGGACATGGTGAGACAGAACCTCAGCCCTGTCTCCTTTTTTTTCCCAGATCTCCTTATAGATATCGAATCAAATCCGAACTAACCCCTACAATCCAATAAGTGTTCAGCAATCGAGGATAGACTATAAAACCTTGTAATAAATTGAATGTTGCCAAAAACAGCAGAAAAAATGGCATCCATGTGATTACTAAAACAAAAGGGGTGTGCAAAATTTTCTAAGTGTGAATTTTGGTTGACTTCAGTTGTCTTTTTGCAGGCATGTAGTTTCAAGGGAAGGGGTAATGGTAGATCCCCAAAAGATTGAAGTAGTCAGGAATTGGGTCCGCTAAGAGTTTTGTGGGGCTCGCTAGCTACTATTGTCGCTTGTGAAGGGATTAAGGTCAGTTTTGCAGATCCAAGTTTATAGGTGACAACGTTCAAGAAGTTTTGGTAAGGGACCGTTAGATAATGAACACCATTACTTTGGAAAATGCATTTAGTATTGTTGTCATAACATGTATGGGTTGTTTAGCGAATGATGAAATTAAGTTATGTCATTTGAGATTCGAAGTTATACTACGATTTCATGAACTGTTTGTATATCAAGAAGAGGTCAGGATATGACTGCTCCAATAACAGCGAGGTATACTTGGTTAAGTTATTAAGTGTATTATAATTGTAGAGAACCTGGGCATATGAGAAGGAAATCAGCGAGGTCGTGGAGGCCAGGGAAATGGTAATGCGGGTAGAGAAGTAGTGCATCCAAGCAAGAAGGTTTTCCGTCAAGATGATAGGGCTCAGTTTTATGCCTTTTCGGGAAGACTGAGGCTGAGGGTCTGATGCAGTGATCACAAGAACTATTATTGTTTGTGACTGGATGGCTAATGTGCTGTTTTATTCGGGTTCTACTTATTTTAATGTGTTCGTGCGATTTGCCTCTGAATTTGATATGATTTGTGATATACTTGATTCCCCTATCCATGTTTCTACCCCAGTTGAAGAGCCAGTCATAGTCACCCATGTATATTATGTTTTCCTGTTGTGTTTATGGATTTTCAGATTTGGGTTGATCTGGTTATGCTGGATATGACTGACTTGGTATAATCTTAGGCATGACTTGGTTGTCCCCCTGTTATGTTGTGCTGAATGGTAATGCTAAGTCGGTAACTCTAGAGATCCCGGGTAGGGAAAGGTTAGAGTGGGAATGGGGTACAATCCTAAGTCAGCTAAGGTCATATCTGTCATGCGGGGTAGGAAATTGTTGGGGCAGGATTGTTTGGCATGATTGGCTCATATTTTGTATATTGAGGTCGAATCCCCCTCTATTGAGTCTATTCATGTGGTGTCAGAATTGAGAGAGCTTAAAGCTCAAATCCAGGAGCTTCTTGATTAAGGTTTCATCCCTCCTAGTGCTTTCTCGTGGGGTGTTCCTATCTTGTTTGTTAAGAAGAAGGATGGTAGTATGAGGACTGTTGATTTTATCTTAAGCAATAAAGGGGTGGATTAATACCGAGATGACAAGCTTATGGATAAATAATGTACCATTGAGCATACTTAGGTGAAGGCAATTGAAGTATTTTAGTAAGAAAGTGCGTATAAAAATTGGGTTAGTCCTTTGAATTTGATGGGTATACCTGAGTTTGAGGTGTTGTGTTGATGAAAAGTTTGACTTTGTGGTTATAGTCAG
This sequence comes from Solanum acaule, assembly GCA_036250505.1. Lineage (NCBI taxonomy): Eukaryota > Viridiplantae > Streptophyta > Magnoliopsida > Solanales > Solanaceae > Solanum > Solanum acaule. The sequence goes on along the minus strand of JAJOOR010005369.1, from coordinate 54,816 downwards.
GGCTGACTGAGCATAAGGGTAATAAGAGTTTGTGATGGAATGCAACTATATAATAAGATTGGTTGGCAACTATTGAAAAATACTTGAGAAATGAGTGTACAAACATTAGCTCGAGTGTGTGATAAGTGATTGGCTCTTGTTTTTGAGTTTAGTAAAGAGTATGATTGAAATTTTAGTGAAATATATTGTAAGATCGATGGAGATGCAATCAATGATAAACAGAGATCCATGAATTCATAAAAATCTTCAAGGTACAAGCTAATGTTGATAGAGAAAGGGATTGTGTTATAAGGTGGAAATTACAATTCAGACTTTTCATTGTGAGTCTACATTCGTGGTGATGTATTTTGTCAAGGTATGAATTGGTAAGGTGAGACATGATCAATTGTATCCGGTATTGAGCATGTGAAAGGACTTACACCTGGGTTATTTCGTGAGTTTACTACAATTGATTGTTAAGTACCTAAGAAAGGTTTCATTTTTAAAAGTGTTGGTTTATAATAAGGTAAATTATCGGAGTGTTTATGATGGTTATTAGTATTGTGAGTATGATTTACTAGCTATGCTCTAGTGTTTTTTCACTTTTGTGGGTGGATCCCTAGTGGTGGATCAGGGGTACCAAATCCTGCGATGTTCTCTTGGTTGAGTGGGAAGATTGAAAAGATTTGGTTATTTTGAATAACATAATTGGTGTTGTCTTGGAGTTGTTAAAGTATTTTAGTGGTTCGACATGTACCACTTGCTTATGAGAATTCATAGAAGAGCTACCCTGTGTGATCATGGTTGTCCGACAATCTTAATATTCGTCTAGTCGTCGAGGTCATGTATTGATTATGTGTGGATGAAAGCGGGGATCATTGGGTCCAATTCTACTATTCTTAAGGGTAATCTTCAATCATAATTGCTAAATCTAGCATTCGATAGTATAGTTAGAGGGTTGTATGCTTGGACATATCGCTCGATGAGTATTTGATGTCTAAAGATCAAACTTTGTAACTTAAGCTCATGGAAATTTATGTTGTGAGAAAGAGATGTTGATAAAAACTATGATTGGTTGAGTATTATGAGTGTGTGTTGGTTGGTTCAGGTCCACCTCTAATTATAGTGAGTATTGATTTAGAATTTTATCATGCTTATGTGAGAAATGATTAGTCCTGATGATTGTGTCAAGGTCCTTGATAACATGTGGCAGACGTGAGAACGATCAACTTTGGTGGTTATTGAGAATAGCTTTTGTTGTAGTTAAGTTTACATACAACAATAATTATCACTCGAGTTTTGTGATGACTTCATTGAGGCATTGTATGAGAGGATGTGTAGATCACCCATAGGGTAGTTTAGGGTTGAAGATGTAAAACCTTTGGGAGTTGATTTGGTGAAGGATGCTCATGATAAGGTGAGAAGTATCCAAGCTAACTTTCTAGCAGACCAGAGTTGACAGAAAAAGTATGTGGGACAAGTATCCCCAGTGATTCAATGATTCAGTTACTACTCTACTCTTACTTTAGCCAGTCTTTCCTAGTTGATCACTTGGGGATGAGTGAAGGGTAAATTGGTATCTATTGTAACGATCTGATTCCGTCGTTAGGGAAAAGGCAACGGGGAAAGAATTGGACCAGAAAAACTTTTTAGTAGTAATCTGAAATTTCTTAGCCTAGTCCAGATTTGGACGAAATCGGAGTCAGTGAGGGCTAGGGAAATCTAATAGCAAATGGGAGATCTAATGATGATTTTGATTATATGAGTGGATAGCTAAGTCATTAAGGAACCTGTACGACTTTACGGAATTGAATTCGGGTGAGTAGAACTCCCGAAACTGATCTTAGAGTGAACGGGTAGTTTCTGAGTGTCGTTCGTTGAAGCTGTGTTGTGAAATGGGGATATTGGAATTATTAAATTAGTTCACTGTTCCATGCAAGCCGCTACAATGGGAATTTGTGCCGCCAGGGCGGGGTGGTACCGCTGTGGTGGGACAGTCACGATTTAAGTAAAAAATAAACCCCAAAATCATTTTATTTTGCAACTTTTGACTTTGAGAGCTAGGAGACGACCGCAAGTGCTTTCTTGACAGTTTTCCACCATTCTTGAGGCTAAAGGTAAGGTTTTAACTCCCCGAATCCATTTTTTGATCCGTAAAATGTAAATTCGTGGGTGATTATCGATGGGGGAAGGTTTTGATCTGTAAATTATGGTTGGGTATTAGGATCTTGGGTTTGGTCTAGGGTTATTGGGTTTATTATAATCCGGATAATTAGATCTTTGATTGTTGATCCTTGCGTATATTAATTATTTGTAGGCCTAGAACAAGCGGAAAGAATCCAGAAAGGGAAGATTCAAGTGCCTTAGGGGATTCAAGCTTGGATTCGAGGTAGGTGATGGTTGTGATTTCATGTTGGTGTGATATATGTTTGTAATTGCTCATTATAATGCATGTATGTATGCGAATGTTGCATTATTGATCACCCTAATTGTAAATGAGGATAATTGAATAATTGTATGCCATGAATCACCTCTTGTTGTATGATTTTGAGAATATACATTGTGATTGTGATTGTGGTTTGTTGAATGGATCGGGTGTTACATTCCGGCACACTAAATTTGATCGGTTGCCACGTTTTGACATAAATATGGGATCGGTTGCCACGTTTCGGCATAAATATGGGATCAGTTGCCAAGTTCCGACATAAACATTGGATTGGGTACCATGAACCGGTACACTAACAGTTTGGGTTTGGTTCCATGAGAGGACCATTGAATTGGGTTCCGTAAGAGGACCATTGAATTGTGTTGTGTATCTACTTGTGTTGATTACGTTCATATCTAATGGTGATTGAGGTTGAAAGACGGTTTGTTGCTCTAAAATGATAACCAATGGGTATTATAGAGAACGTGGAATGCTTTATTGATCCTTTAAAAATTGATACTAATATTGCATATATTTGGTATATGCTTGTTTAATAATGTTGTGGTCACTTGCATGTGTTTCACTTAGTGGGATAGCTGCGTGATCCTACCAGTAGACTGTGGTTGTGTACTGATACTTCACTTTGCTTGTTCTTTTTTGAGTACAGGGCATCTTTAGGAGGCTATTATAGACCTAAGCTAGGTGACTGTTGAGCGTGATCGGATTCAAGGTTGAGTGAGTGTTTTCATGCTACCATGGATCTTTCTTGTTTAAGTCCACTCTTTTCGGACTCAGGCTATTTGTTTAAGGTGTTTGTTTAGTTTCGGGGTTGTACCCCTTGTTCTTAGACTTGTCGTTAGTAGAGTTTTGGTACATTGAGTTTCAGGTTCTAGGGGTTAAGACTTCCGTATTAGTTTGGTTAAGTTATTTGTTAAACCTTTGGAGTTTATGAGAACTCCATGTTTTTATTGTCAGTTAAACCTTCTTCAGTATCTTTATATGCGTAGTATCTTGGTTAAGGCTTCTTAGTTGGGTTGTAGTAGTGGTTCTCCCACTGGAGGGTTAGTGTGGGTGCCAATCACGACGGTCTAGGTCGTGACAAAGACGGTCTGTAGCAGGACCTCCAGACTGTTGGTTAGACCGTCAGTGAGGGTTGGTAGTTATTTTATGGGACTTCTTGACCTTTTCACTAATTGTTTTAACCTAATACTATGTCATTTTACCATTTACCCAAAACCCTATATAATGAATTTTAAACCCCAAAACACCTAATTTAATTCATTCTCCTAAATCCCAAAAGTTGAACAAGTCTTGCTCTCAAATATTTCTCTCACTAAGGAAGAAGAAGACTAGGGTTTCAAGGTCAAGTCTCCAAATCCTCCATTACTTGCAAGTTTTTGGCATCAAGGTATGATAGTCTTCACCTATGGAACTCTTTCCTCCATAGGGTTCCTAAATTCTCCAATTTTAAAATTAGAAATCTCCAATTGAGGTGAGGGTTTTCTTCCATGTCATGGGTTCCTTTTAATGTTGATTCAATTGATTGTTTTATAAACTATTATGCATGAATTGAGATAATTCTATGTTTTTAAGTTGAATTCCCATGAACCCATGCTTAACCCATATTTTCTGGACTATAATGATTGAAAATTGGTTTTGAACTATGAAAGATGATTTTATGAAGATATGCATGTTCTTATGAAATTGATGAAAATGATGTAAGTTGCTTTGAGAGTAAAGCATAAATGTTGTTATTGATTGTTGTGAAATGATTTCTGACATATTGATCAATACATGAATGTGAAAGGTTTTCTCAAATAAAGGATTCTTATAGTTGAAAGGTTTTCTCAACTAAACTATGAATTGAGTTTTAGGAGCTATTCTAATCGAGATTTGCAGGCTTGACCTACAGCCTCTCACGCACGAGGCGTGGCCTGGCCCATGAGGCGTGGATACTCTTTGTGGGTCACTGCCCAGGTAGTTTCTAAGGCCTTCCTCAAGGACCCATGGTTGGTCATTGGGGTCGTACTTTGATGCTCTAACATGAAACCCTTTATTTTTAAGTACGGGGAGTTACATTTACGATTCTAACCCTCATGTTAAGCTCAAGTGTAGCCTACTAGTTTCCATAGAGTTACAGTATCTCCCCCTTGATATCATTCGTCCTCAAATGATTATCTAGACACTTTACCGAAGTAAAGACTCAAAACTAGCAGTCCATCATGCATGAAACATCAAAATAATGCACAATTCAAAGGAGGAAACTTCATCTCCATCTCAAACATAATCAATGCAACACAAGGAAGGTAGGAACTACATCTAACAACCCATTATGCATGAAGCTCAACATTTCTCATATTCATAGGAGGAACTACCTTCTCCAACTAAAAGTATGCTCAACACAATATCATGGAGCCAATATGTAATTATTCTCAAAAACATACTAAAGTATGTTCATCAATCCATCTCATGAAGTCAAATAGGCAACTCTTACTCAATGCACAACAACATGAGGAACATAAATCATGGAAACTCATTTTCTCACTAAATGTGAATTTCATCAAGAACATGCATAACATAAGAAAATCATAGGAAAACACATATAGCACACATGACTCCCGAAACACTAAAACTCAAGAGGAACTACTTACATCAATCTTGAATAGGAGTAGAAGGAAAGAGATGAGGATTTCAGGACTTCATACAGGCCTCGGCCTCCCAAGTAGCACCCTCAACTAAGTGATTTCTCTATAAAACCTTCGCGGAAGCTATTTCCTTGTTTCTCAATCTCTTGACTTGCTGGTCTAGGATCTCTATCGAAATCTCTTCATATGAAATACTTTCGTCAACTCCCAACCCTTCTAGGGGAATAATGGATGGCGGATCTCCAATACATTTCTTAAGCGTAGAAACATGAAATACCGGATGAACCGGGGCCAACTCATTTGGCAAATCCAATTCATAAGCAACCTTCCCAATACGCTTCAAAATTTTATATGGGCCTACATACCGGGGACTAAGTTTCCCTTTCTTGCCAAATCTCTTCACACCCTTCATGGGTGAGAGTTTCAAATATACCCAATCATTAACCTCAAATTCTAAATCCCTTTTTCTTACATCGGCATAAGACTTTTGTCTACTTTGAGCAGTTCTCAACCTCTCTCTAATAAGCCAAACTTTCTCAATGGCTTCATAAACTAGCTCGGGACCTATTAAAGCAATTTCACCAACCTCAAACCAACCAACCGGAGACCTACATCTCCTACCATACAAGGCTTCAAAAGGAGCCATACCAATACTTGAGTGATAGCTATTATTGTAGGAAAACTCTATTAGTGGCAAGTGGTCATCCCAATCACCGTTAAAATCTATCACGCATGCCCTCAACATATCTTCCAAGGTCTGAATGGTGAGTTCTGCTTGTCCATCCATTTCGGGGTGAAAAGTTGTGCTAAGCTTCACCTTAGTGCCAAGACCTTTTTGGAATGACTTCCAAAAGTAAGAAGTAAATTGAGTACCCCGATCGGAAATAATAGATAGAGAAACTTCATGCAACTTCACTATGTCCCTTATATACAACTTGGCGTAGTCTTCCGCCGAAAAAGAAACCTTGACGGGAATGAAGTGAGATGATTTTGTCATTCGATCTATAATGACCCAAATAGAATCATGTTGCCTTAGGGTGCGAGGCAAACCCACAATAAAGTCCAACATTACATGTTCCCACTTCCAAGTGGAAATATTTATATCTTGGGACAAGCCTCCCGGCCTTTGATGCTCAACCTTAACTTGTTGACAATTAGGACATTTGGCTACAAATCCCGCAATATATTTCTTCATCCCATTCCACCAATAGACTTCTAATAGATCACGGTACATCTTGGTGGCTCCCGGATGAATAGAATATCGAGAACTATGAGCTTCCTCTAAAATTTGTTCCCTCAAACCATCAACATCCGAAACACATAACTGACCTTGGTACCTAAGCAACCTATCTCCCCCTTGGGAGAAAGCCTCGATGGACTTCCTAAGTATCGATTCTTTCAATTCAACTAATATAGGATCAAGGCCTTGTTTTGACTTCACCTCCATCACAAAGGATGATTTGGAACCATTATGGACCATGACACCACCCTTGGTGGAATCCACTAGTTGAATACCTAGCCGGGACAACCTATGCGCATCACGAACCAATTCTTTCTCTTCATTCTCTACATGAGCCACACTATCCATGGATAATCTATTAAGTGCATCCTCTACCACATTAGCTTTGTCGGGGTGGTAAAGGACACTCATATCATATTCCTTCAAGAGTTCTAGCCACCTTCTTTGTTGAAAATTCAGGTCCTTTTAACTAAATATACATTGAAGACTCTTGTGATCGGTGAAAACATCCACATGGACCCATACAAATAATGTCTCCATATTTTAAAGGCAAATACAACAACCGCTAATTCAAGATCATGGGTCGAATAATTCTTTTCATGGATTTTAAGTTGCCTTGAAGCATAGGCAATCACTTTACCGTTTTACATGAGCACACATCCCAACCCCACTCTAGAGGCATCACAATACACCACAAAACCATCAGTACCTTTCGGTAAGGTCAACACAGGAGCGAAAGTAAGTCTATCTTTCAACTCGTGGAAACTTTTCTCACAAGCTTCCGACCACACAAACTTAGCTTTCTTTTGAGTCAAAGCCGTCAAAGGAGAAGCAATGGAAGAAAATTCCTCAACAAACCTTCTATAGTAACCGGCCAAACCCAAAAAACTTCTAATATTGGAAGGAGTTAGAGGTCTAGGCAAACTCTTGACCACATCCGTCTTCTTAGGATCTACCTTAATACCCTTGCTTGACACAATATGACTAAGGAAAGCTACAGATCTCAACCAAAATTCACACTTGCTAAACTTCGCAAAGAGTTGGTGGTCCTTAAGAACTTGTAACACAACTCTCAAATGGTCCACATGATCATTCTCACTCCTTGAATAGATCAAAATATCATCGATAAACACAATTACAAACATGTCTAGGTATTGCCTAAACACTTTATTTATTAGGTCCATAAATGCCGCCGGAGCATTAGTCAACCCAAACGACATTACTAGGAATTCATACTGACCATACCGAGTTCGGAAAGCCGTCTTGGGAATATCAACCCCTCTCACCCTCAATTGGTGATAACCTGAACGAAGATCAATCTTGGAGAAATAACTAGCCCCTTGAAGTTGATCAAACAACTCATCAATTCACGAAAGAGGATACTTGTTCTTAATGGTTACTTTATTCAATTGACGATAATCGATGCACATTCTAAAATACCCATCTTTCTTTCTAACAAACAACACCATAGCACCCTATGGAGAGATATTCGGTCGGATGAAGCCCTTATCTAATAAATCCTTAAGTTGCTCCTTCAACTCTTTTAACTCCGCCGGATCCATTCTATAAGGAGAAATAGATATAGGTTACGTATTCGAAAGAAGGTTTATACAAAAATCTATTTCCTGCTGAGGAGGAATATCGGGCAAATCATCGAAAAACTTCCGGGAACTCATTAACCACCGGAACCGACTCTAGAGAAGGGGTTTCAGATTCAACATCCCTCACCCTAACAATATGGTAAATACACCCTTTGGAGATCATCTTCCTTGCTTTAAGGTAGGACACAAATTGACCTCTAGGCATGGAATTTCCCCCCTTCCACTCTAAGATAGGCTCATTTGGAAATTGAAATCTAACCACCCGAGTCCTACAATTGATAGAGGCGTAGCATGCATGCAACCAATCCATACCCAAAATCACAGCAAAGTCTAGCATATCTAACTCGTCCAAATCCACCAAAGTAACTCTATGGGACAAGGAAACAAGACACATTCTATACACCCTCTTAGCCACCTCCGAATGACCAATCGGGGTAGAAACTGAAAAAGGGTCTAATAACATTTCGGGGAGCATATCAAATTTCATGTCCACATAGGGTGTAACAAAGGACAAAGTAGCACCGGGATATAACAAGGCATATACATCAATATGAAATACTTTTAACATACCGGTCACAACATCCGGGGAGCTCTCTTGGTCACCTCAGGATTGAAGAGCATAAAAGCAATTTTGCTTTGGGGCATTGGAGTTTGAACCGCTAGGAGGAGCTTGCTTGCCTTCTCTTCCTTTGGCCATGAGCATCGGGCAATCTCTCATCTTGTGGCCACTCGTTCCACAACTATAACAACCATCCATGCCAACTAGACACTTACCATCATGTTTCCTTCCACATTTTGCACAATTAGGCCTAGCCACATAAGAACCACTACCATTTACTCCTTTAGGTTTAGAGTTGGAAACCGTATCTTTGTTGACCCTTGGATCGGAGTACTAGAGGAGCCTTGGTTGGAAAACCTTTGTTTGAACCTTGGTCGATCTGGCCCGTTGGACTTAGCATTGGAGAAGTTCCCATCACCGATCCTAGCTCTTTTCACCTCCCTATTCTTTTTCTTGAATTTCTCTTCCTCTGATTGTCGGGAATACACCATAATACGTGAGATATCTATATCATGATGGAGAATTGCCAAACGGAATTGTTTTACTACCAAGTCGGACACACTCGTCAAAAACCTACTCATCTCATCCCTCAAATCTGCCACCATAGTTGAAGCATACTTGGACAATTGAGTGAACTTAGTGCATACTCTTTCACGCTCATGCTTCCTTGACTAAGGTTAATGAACTCTTCCACCTTAGCTTCCCTTAAATCTCGGGGAAAGAACCTATCACGAAACGTCGATTTAAACACCTCCCACTCTATGAGACCCGGTCCTACCGGCCTATTTCTATTCCATTGATTACACCACACTTGAGCAACACCTTTCAATTGGTAAGCGGCCAACTCCACTTTCTCTACCGAAGTTACCCCCATAATAACAAGTACTTTATAAACTTCTTCCACAAATTTGGGGGGAGGGGGGCTCATTCTTGCAAAATCTCTCACTCATGAAGCTGCCGAATACAAATCAAGATTCACCGGAGCTACAACCTCTCTATTGGCTTGAGCCGTCATAGCTTGAACTTGAGTCGTCAAAGCTTGAGACAACATTTGAAAAGCCGACCTAGCCTCCAAATTCAACATAGCCGAAGGATCAATCTGAGCTTGATTACCTTGAGGATGAGCTCCTTGATTCACATTGTCATCCTCCATCCTTCTAGCATTAGCCCTTCATGTATTCATATCCTGAAGACACAAGAAAAGGATTAGGAGAGGGACTTCATAGAGCTAAACTCTAAGGCACGACTTAAGAGTGATGAAAGAAGTGAAATTTCCTAAACATCTTATAGCCTCTTATTCATAAGTGTGGCGCGCTTCACACTCATGAACAATACTCTACTAGACATGGCTTATGAGACATCATCCTAGAATCATTCTAAACTTTGTGCTCTGATACCAAGTTTGTCACGACCCAGGGGGTACCCCCTAGGTGTGACACGACGTACAAGACTCCGAGAAGCCTCATACAAGCCTCTTAACATACCATAACATAAGAATAGAACAATAAAGAGTAAAACGCATTTCAAGTCCAAAATTTTCATAAGGAAAGCGGAAGTCTAGACTTGTCTCAATATAGACATCTATTACAATACATGAATCAAATAGGGACACAGCCTAAACAACATAGTCCGAAAAAGAAATACAAGAATGAAACTACTAAGTGAAAACATCCATCCTCGAATCATGAGGACTTACCAACAAGCTAGGAGATTAAGCAAATCCAAGATTTAGCCACAATGATGACCACCTTGAGAACCGGACCCTACACTTGTGGAAAATGTAGTAAAAGCATGGTTTAGTACAAAAATGCACTAAGTATGATAGTCATGCATAAAAACATTGAAATCTTGCCAAAAGGGACATTTTAGTTGAATGCATGCAATTTACTATGTTAAAACATCATTTTGAAGATAGTGGGAAAAAAACATAAGTCATAAGCATAATCAACTCATAAATCATCATATCATAAGAGGAACATATCGTAAATACCCTCAAAGCATACTTGTGCAATGCATGAATAAGATCTCATATTCTCACCCATACTAAGTAAAGCTTCTTGAGTAGCTATAGTTCATAATTCATATTCTTGTTCAAACTATCATAGTGGGATAAGCCTTAACTGTCATAGACCATGTGAATCCGATGTCTACCCCACACCGAAAATGGGTTGTACTACTTGCCTAAGGTAGAACCACACTCTTAGCTTAGGTGGATCCACTAGATAAAGACCTATGAGGGCACATAGTTTATGGGATAAGGGGATTGCTACTAGAAACCCGGCATCTACTATCGTGAGAGCTTCCATCCCATGAGATTGTTCATAGAAACACGACCTCTACTATCGTGAGGGCTTCCATATCATATCAATATCCACTCGGTGCTAAGCATTAATTCCAACGGAATACATATTAAGTCTTAACTTAAGTTCATATTCATGAAAGAATGTCTTGACACTCAATTCAACATAATTCATAAGATAGTTCCTAGATTCAATAGGTGAGAATAGTATTTCAACCTTAGAATCATCATATTGTAAGAAAACCTTTCATATCATATCATATTCATACATAGGTGTGTATATGAGGGTAACCTTTCAAAAACACAACAAATAGATCATAATCATAATCACTTTACTCTCAAAGTGTTCTTGAAGCATATACATAAATCTCATAATCAAGCATAATTCTCATACTTTGTGCTTCAAGGATCAAGGATCACATTCCATCAACACATTTAGAATTAATACATTAGACAAGGATAATAACATGATTAAAATAACTCAATTACTACAAGCATAATCTCATAATATCATAATATCATTCTTTCATCAATTCACCCACATCACAAGGTCATAAATTGGGAATGTGGGGATTTCATGAAATCTTGGGTATTTCTACATGAAAACCATAATAAATTATCAATTCAATCATAATATAAAGTAATTAAATCATTAGAATCTTTTTTGAGAGGAATCCATGACATGGAGTCAAATCCTAGCTTTTGGAGAAATTACTAGTTTTGAAATTGAATTTGGAGGGACTCCATGGATGAAGGACTACCATACCTTAGCTATGAATCTCCAAATAAATTGAGTAGAAAACCTTGCTCCTTCAAACCCTATCTCCAACTTCCTTCTTCTTTTTCCTTGAAGTTTTAAAGAGAGAATTTTTGAAGAGGATGAGTTCTTTTGGAATTTTAGAATAATGGCTTTGATGACTTAAAAACCTTATATAGTTAGTCTAATTTAGTGTAAAATGATGTCACTTAATATTAATTAAAACCGCAAAACCCCGAAATGGCCCTAAGTGTAACTGCCAAAAAGCAGTTTCAGGCCTCACCCACGACCCTCACTAACGGACCGTGGGTGGACCTACGGCTCATGCTGGTGAAACGTGGGTCGGGGTTCTAGGTTTGATTTTTAGGCTTGACCTACGGCCCTTCACCCACGAGGCGTGGTCTGACCCACGAGGTGTGGGTCCCCCTCGTGGGTCACTACACAGGCAATTTCTAAGGCCTTCCTCAAGGACCCATGGTTGGTCCTTGGGGGTCGTACTTTGATGCTCTAACATGAAAACCTTTATTTTTAATTACGGGGAGTTACATTTACGACTCTAAACCTTATGTAAAGCTCTAGTTTAGCCTACCAGTTTCTGGAGTGTTATAGTTTTACCTTGAGTTCTTGATCCCCAAGACTATTTTAAGAGGTTTTAGGTAGAGTTTTCAAGTGAGTTTTGAATTTGAGTTGATTTGAAGAATTGTAAAGACTTGGAAATCATTACCCAGTTCATGGATAACATAATTGGTAATCGTTTATCACTTTTTATAATGTGTGGCTAAAACCCCATTCTTGGGGGTGTGATCATGTGATTATCTTCTCTAATGAGCTTATGTGTATTGTTATTTCCTTTTTAAAATGTTGTTTTAAAGTGGTTTTGATTGATAGCTGTGTATTAATTCTTGAATTGTAGTTTCAAATGTAATTCTAACTTAGTGTTCTGGGCTATCTTGTGAAATAGGTTCTAGAATTAAGGCTATCAATTGATGATTGTAGTGATTGGGTTATCGTTGATTTAGCTCGAGAGAGTGAATCTAAACTCGATCCTACCAATCTAGCTCGAGAGAGTAGATTAATTGAGGTATTGGGTTGTTTATATGGTTATGTTTGTCGAGGTTCGAGAGAACTCACTTGAATTGTAATAGTTGCTCGAGAGAAAGCTATTGCATCTATAGTCTAGCCTACCCGCTAAGATTAAGCAATTGTTAGTAAATTACAATTACCCATATAGAGAAATTAGCCTTTAATCGATCACATCCTCGAGAATTCCTCTCTACTTATATACTCCCCTGTTTTCGTAATTGTTGTAGTTGTTAATTGACAAACCCAATCTCCCTATTTGACATTTGTTGTCAAACCCCTTTAATTTATGTTTCTTTAATTTGATAATGTTTATTTCTACAAACGACTAGAGCACGACCTTTACTTCTTAATTGAATTCCATACTATATCACTCCCTGTGGGTTCGACCCCTTCTCTTTGTTGGGTTTATACTAGATTATGATCACCTACACCTAGAAATGGATGAGATGTAGTTGAGCGTTATCAAAAATGGTGTCGCTGCCGGGGAGTGGTGTGATAGAATTCTCTTGTTGAAGTTTGTTTGTGATCTTATTTTATTGAAGTTTAACCTATTCACCTTTTGTGTGTTGTTTGTTGCCTTTGAGAATGTGACAAAATGAGTGTCAACGGAAGCAACGCCAAATAGCTAGGCCAAAATGACGACATCAGCAACTTGAACGATGTTAATGAAGTGCATTTGGGTGGTGTAGGTGCTATCCAGTTGCCTCCGATAGAGGGAAATGCAGTGTTCCATGTGACAACCACGATGTTGCAATTATTTCAAATTAAAGGGTTGTTTGGAGGCTAGGCTCATAAGGATCCCCATGAACATATCCAGAATTTCGTGGACATTTGTGAACTCTTCTCTTTCAAGAACATCTCCAAAGAGTCAGTTCGACTCCGATTGTTTCCTTTTTCTCTGATGGGAAAGGCTACCAAGTGGTTAGCGAACCTACATAGGGACTCAATCACCACTTGGGACGAACTTACTGAGGCGTTCTACATTAGATTGTTTCCTCATTCGAAGATGATGTCATTGAGAGATAATATCTAAGGTTTCAAACGCTTTGATGGTGAGCCAATTCAAGAGAAGTGGTTACGTTTCCAGAAGTTTCTACTCCAATGTCCGACTCATGGACTCCCAAACAACGTCTTTCTACAACATTTCTACCAGAGTCTAGATTCGGTTAACAAAGGTGTGGCTGACCAACTGGTCCAGGGAGGTATCATGCAGCAACCATTTGAAATTGTATCTACATTGCTTGATGGCATGACCAAAATAAATCGGGCTTGGTACACGAGAAAGGATAAAGTGTCTCCTTTGACATTTAGGATGACGAAGGAACAAAGAATGAGATCAAAATATGGCCAAGATAATGATCCAAATGTATTTGTTGTTAAAACATGTCATGGGTAGTGATTCTAAGGTTGTGAATGTTGTTGGTGTTAGTGGGATGAACCCCGATGATGCACACTTTGAGGCTCTATATAATGAGGAAGTTAGTTTCCTTGCAAATCAAAGTGGAGGTTTTCGTCCAAACTATCAAAGGCCGGGCGGGAATCAAGGTTGGAATAGAGAGCGTGATGATCGATGGAGAGACCGTGATAGGGAATAACGTGATCGTGGAACTAATTGGAAGGATAGAGATGGGGACAAAGAGATATATGTACCTCCCCATGAGCGTCCAAAGCCAAAAGAGCAAAGGTTCGACCTGGAAAGTTTCCACACTGAAGATATGCTTTCACGCATTCTCAACAAAGTGGAAGGGTCGGACAAGGTTTTAAAAGAAATGAAAGATGACGTCTCAACTCTCAATCAGATGGTTACTTCTCATTCGGTGTCCATTAAGCAGTTGGAGACACAAATGGGTCAAATCTCGACTCATTTGAATCCGAGGACAAAATGAGGATTACCAAGTTACACCATGGCCAATCCAAAAAATAAACCTTGAATGGGTATCTTTGTCGTGCCACTATGTTAAATAAGGCGCTACTTGGGAGGCAACCAAAGTTTTTGATATTTTTAATATTGTGTTTGAATAACAGATGTTGAATGTGTAGGCTGAAAACTTGAAATTTTGGGAAAATAAGCAGTTAGGCGTGAGCCAAAGATCCATTCAGCGACTCACCAAACAGGTCTGCGATCCCGACTTGGATCGCCGTTTGAACCATCTAGATTGCTGGAGGATTTGTAAACCTCAACATGCTAAAGTGCTACTCGGTGCATCACCGAGTGGGTCGGCGACATAAGTAATGGTCGCCGACTAGCGCGTGAACTAAAGGGTCAAAAGGCCAAACCGTTTTTAAATTCAAAGATATCCCTCATTTCATACTTTTTGACTTCCAAACTTTCACAACCACATATTTTCATATTTCCGTACTAGTTTTCTTGCTTTTTGTGTGGGATCGATAACTCGAGGGAGGATTTTTGGATACTTTGTTTGCCTAGTTTTCAAATATTCTGCTTTTGAGATTGGTTATTCGAACTCAATCATCACATTTTAGTAAATTCAAATGCATGCTCTTTGATTAATTGTTTTCATTGCGTAATTGTGATTTGTCGATTGTGTAGTGATAATGCCTGCTCGTATCTTGTTTCATTCGATGTTAATTGATATTAAATTGTGAAATTTCGTGTTTTAGCATGTTAAATCTTATGAGGTGTGTTGGTTTATTTGTTGAGTCTAGGGGGGTGAAGTCTGAGTAACCTCGATTATACCAATCGTCTAATTTTGCCCAATGGTAGAGTAGTTGACGTCATTCTTAAGGGAAAAAGACGTCAATTTGCCAATTTTGGCTAAATTGGGAAAAGTCTGAGTACTCCAAGGGCATGGGTAGTATGGGTGTGGGATCAATTGCATAGAATAGTGGCTTAATTTTATTTTCGTGGGTTGCGGGTTAGATTTTGAAGGTCAAGGTAAAAATCTGGCAGATTGGACTATTCGGCGAGGTGGGTTAATCTCGCCTAGTGGTTCATCGGTTCACCTGAAGACCCCTTGATCGCCTTTTTATTCTCTATTTTTGTGGTCTGCATTCTGTAACTTTTTGGCGGTACATCTGAGCTAATCGAGTTCACTCGGTGATTCACCGAAAGTCCCTTTTGATCACCCTTATGTGCCCCTAATTTCTAAAAATATTCTGTAACATTCAGTGAACTACTTCTAGTTCACCGAATGGTTTCAGTGATTTGCTGAAAGACCCTGGACATCGCCGACCTATGCTAATTTTTGAAAGAATTTATTCTGGAACATTCGGTGAGCCCGACTTAGCTCGCCGAAGGGTTCGGCGAGTTTTCCTACACAATTTTCTAACTTTGAATTTTTTTGGAATTACATCTAATGTATGTGGTTTTGTTTTGCAGGAATGGCTAGACTAAAGGTTGTGGGAAGAAATTAACCGCCCCGAAAGCGAGCAAGAGGCATTGTCATCAA
Source organism: Solanum acaule (assembly GCA_036250505.1). Taxonomy (NCBI): domain Eukaryota; kingdom Viridiplantae; phylum Streptophyta; class Magnoliopsida; order Solanales; family Solanaceae; genus Solanum; species Solanum acaule. Next base: position 38,818 of record JAJOOR010005369.1, on the reverse strand, counting down.
TGAGGAGGTTGTAGCCTCCCGGAGCATAGTATCAAAACTTCCCCCTAAAAGGGAAAGGGAAAGGGCAAGAAGCTAGTAGTGCTAACACTTGCAAAGGCGAGCTCTGACAGTGATGGTATTTACTCCACATACCTCACTCTCTCTGACAGCGAGGGCCATTCAGGGGACAGTTCCCTAGTCTCCGTATCTGAGCCGGAGGACGATCATCTTCTCCAGGCCAGGAGAGAACAACTACGCTCCAAGTCCATACATGATCCAGCTCAGATGCCGGTGCCTCCTACACCTCCTCCACCTCTAGCATAGATAGTAGAGCAGACTCCTCCACCAGCTCAAGTTCCTCTTCCCCGGTCGTTAAACAGGTTAAAGGCCAAGGGTTTGATGATAGTTTTAGAAGAGAATAGGTTGTCTACAGAAGGAGTGGTAAATCGATACCCAGAGGTATGGAACACCATAAAGTTCCACAAATTCGAGCTCTCTAGCAATCCCCGAGGCTCATACATTCCTACATGGGTCTGGGAGTTCTACTCGGTGTATGGGGAGCTAGTACCAAAGGGAAAGAAAAAGGCTAGCATGTTCAAGTTAGTTGACCATGTGGTTGTTTGAGGCAAAAAGGTAAAATGTAGTAGCACGGATATTAATGAGGTACTCAGGTGTTCAGTTAATGTGATTCACATCTTGGTGGATCAGATAGAGAATAAGACCCTCAAAGATTTAAAGGGTTAGCGGGCACCTTTGATATCCGACACTACTCCACTGTGGATCGAGGTTGGGGATCCCATTGAGAAGAAAGAGCTGAATGTGGCTGCTAGGTACTATTTGACTTCATCAGTAGGACACTGATGTTCGCCCAAAATGAGTCGATACTAAGTCATCAGAAAGCTGCTTTGTTGGGCTGCATAATGGACAGGGATCGCCTCAATCTGGGTTTGATCATACAGAAGGATATGTCCATGAGGGTCAAGCAGAGCCAGACCTCTCTCCCCTTCCCCATGTTGACCATTAAGCTGTCCTAGCGGGCCCATTTTTTGGTAGTTGCTAAGACGAGTGTGGAAGTGACTCCCACTTCCTCTACCGACATCCAACAGATAAAGGCGGAGTATATGAGGGATGAGGATGATCGGAAGAGAGTTGAACCGGCAGAAACGTCTTCGGTAGTCGATGTTGAGATGTTGCCAACAGAGGCAATACTTCCCCCTCAGGCCAGTGAGCCTAAAGATACCTCTACTTACGTTCCTTCTGGCCCTACCACTGCTCCCCCTCTTACAACTACTACTGCTGCTTCTGTTTCTGCTTCTCGACCCCCTATGACCCAGGCTATGTTATACAATATGGGCCATCTGGCCCAATCTGCTGATGTGTGTACCTCCTGGGTAGAGGCCGCTGTGCCCGGGTTGATCGAGCAGGTGATAGTTGCTGCCTTGGCCCCGATTAGGGCTGAGATGAGAGAGCACATGAGGTTGATAAATGCCCGCATATTCGCACTGGATGCCCTTAATGTGAGAGGTGAGGCTACTGAGCAGAGTCGGGGTGTGTCTGATGCTGTGACGACCTCGAAGGCCGATATTATGGGCTTGAGGAAGGATGTAGACGAGCTAAAGTCCACTAACCTATCGATGTTGTTTGGTACGGTAGAGATCCCTGAGGTCCCGAGTGCAGATGTCCCTGCCAGTTCAGATGTTTCTCTAGCTACTACGACCGGAGATGTTGATAGGAATGATGCAGTTGCTGAGTCCGAGGCTGAGACTGATGAGGAAGAGCAGGGTGTTTGTGATGCAACCATGTATGATGATTTGTAGGACCTTGAGGGGTCATGGTTCAGACAACTGTTGATGCATCACTGAGGGATACTTCGATGGTGGGCTCCAGTGGAGCCAATGATGATGTTGAACCGAACACTGATGCCCAAGATAATGGAGTCACAGAGATGCAGAGTTCATCCCATGCTTAGCTTGACAAGAGGATTTTTAAACCAAATTTTTTTATCTTGTTTTGTTTCTTGATTTCTTTGCATTTGAGGACAACTACTAGACTAGTTTGGTGGGGTGAGGTATTTTCATACCTACCTCTTTTGTGATGCTTTGTGGATATTTTTGTTTTTGTGTTAATATATATTGGCTTTTGGTCCATTGTTTTTAATGTGAATGTTGTGGTTTTGATCTATTTTTAAAAATTGCCACCTATTAATGTGTGTGAATGTGGTTGTTCTTTTGCAATTTTGAGTATCGGTTGTGATCAATACTGATGACTTGAATAGTGTTCTTGTTTGAACGACATGATTGTGCAAATCCGATGAGGCGAATTGAGTTGCATAAGTCATATGTGAACTCGTAGCATCTCATTGTGACTAAGTCGATTGTTGAGTTGAACTCTTGTGATGATCGTTGCACGCTAGCAAAAATGGTAGTCTTGTTTGATGATTGTGTTGAATGTCGTATGTGGTGAGGTTGTCTTGAAACACATGTTTGATAATACCTAGAGCTTACCTCGTTGGTTATATTGACTAGTGTGAGCGAATGATAGAGATTATCTTAGGCACAATTTGTGGAGAGTGAGTCGATATTTCCATTATACCTCTTTGTGACCACCTTGTGAGAGTGTGAACCTAGCTTGGCACCATTTGAGCCTATCCTTTTCATTGGATGAACCTTGAGCACAAATGACCCTTTTCTTTCCCACCTAAAATCTTCATGGAGCATTGGTTGTTTTGAACAGCCAATTTAGGCCAAAATCCTAAGTTGGAGGTGTGGTGAAAAAGGAGAAAAATCAAGAAGTTTGAGAAATTCACCCTTGAAAGTTAGTGATGAAAAAGATGGAACCCCTCCATATAAAAAAATGAAAAGAAGAAAAAGATCGAAAAAGAAAAGAATGGTTGAAATAAAGTATTTGCAATGAGCAAATGAAATGGCGTATCCAATGAGTCATGCTTAAAAGAATAGGGTGTGATTTTGAGAATAAAAAACTGGGATAGAAATAGTGAAAGAATGAAATGCAGGCCATGCTTCATGAAGGTAGAAGTCAGTAAGCCTAAATGATCATACCATTACCCTCAGCCCCGTTAAAAGCACTTGAAAGACCTTGGAGATCTTGATTAAGCTTAATATCATGCCGGTTTGAAAATACTGGCAAGCCTATGGGGAAGAATCATGCATGTGTTTGTTTTTGAGAGGGTAAGAGTTGTTTTGATTCCAAAATTTTAGAAGTTTGATGAGCTTTGTGTGAGCATGGAATCGTTTTTGATGTGAGGGTATTCAAATGGTTTTGTTGAGCTTGAACTTGCATTGGAAGCAAGCATTGTAAGCTTGAGTTCATTTGATAATGGTTAGTCACATTTTGAAACTTAGAGTACACAATTGAACATTGCATGAGTGATTTGAACCTCTTGTGTGTATTCATGTTGAGTCTTGAGTAGCACTGTTTGTAGACATCCTTATTGAACTGATTAATATTGAGTTTTACTTGAGGACAAGCAAAAGTTTAAGTGTGGGGTGTTGATGAGTCTTAGATTTTGACTCATTTAGGGCTTTGTTTTCATAGTTTTATTGTCCTTAATGCCTAATTTATGCTCTAACTGATGTTAAAGTGTTGATTTTCAGTAAGGAAGGAAAAGGAGCAAGGCAAGGACATTACCAGGCAAAAAGGAGCGAAAATGCTGAAGAAGTTGAAGAAAGGCAATTTTGGTGATCGCCAAGACCACTCGGCGAACCGCCGAGTGGCTCTTTAGCTCGCCAAAAGTCACAGTGTGCCAGCCTTGGGGAAAAACCAACTTAGCGATGGAAATGTATAGTCGGTGAACCGTCGAATGAGTCGGTGAACCATGACCTCGATCCTAGTCACCTAAAGTTATAAAACTCTGAGGTTGAAGAGATAATTAGGCAAGACAAAGAGAAAGCGTGGCACTTGGCGCATCACTGACCTGGTCAGCGATGCTCGACTAACTTCGCCGATCAATCCAAAAGCTGCAAATTTTGAAGAGTATAAATGTAAAATTTCAAAAGAGTTTTAAGGGTGGTTGGGAGAATTCTGAAATTCCCAAATTCTAAACAAGTGTTCTAAGAGTTTTAACTGGAGTTCTTGATCCCCAAGACTATTTTTAGAGTTTTTAAGTAGAGTTTTCAAGTGGGTTTTGAATTTGAGTTGATTTAAAGCATTGTAAAGACTTGGAAATCATTACCCAGTTCATGGATAAAATAATTGGTAATCGTTTCTCACTTTTTATAATGTGTGGCTAAAACCCCCATTCTTAGGGGTGTGATCATGTGATTATCTGTTCTAATTAGCTTATGGGTATTGTTGTTTACTGATTTAAATGTTATTTTGAAGTGGGTTTGATTGATAGTTGTGTATTAACCCATGAATTGTAGTTGCAAATGCAATTCTAACTTAGTGTTCTGGGCTTGCTTGAGAAAGAAGTTCTAGAATTAAGGCTATTGATTGATGATTGTAGTGATTGGGTTATCGTTGATTCAGCTCGAGAGAGTGAATCTAAACTCGATCCTACCAATCTAGCTCGAGAGAGTAGATTAATTGAGGTATTGGGTTGTTTATATCGTTATGCTTGTCGAGGTCGAGAGAACTCGCTTGAATCGTAATAGTTGTTCGAGAGAAAGCTATTGCATCTATAGTCTAGCCTACCCACTAAGATTCAACAATTGTTAGTAAATTACAATTACCCATATAGCAAAAATTTCCTTTAATCGATCACATCCCCTAGAATTCCTCTCTATTTATCTACTCCCCTGTTTTTGTAATTGTTGTAGTTGTTAATTGACAAACCTAATCCCCCATCTGACACTTGTTGTCAAACCCCTTTAATTGACGTTGCTTTAATTTGATAATGTTTACTTCTACAAATGAATAGAGCACGACCCTTACTTCTTAATTGAATTCCATACCGTATCACTTCTCGTGGGTTCGACCCCAACTCTTTGTTGGTTTTATACTAGATTACGATCACCTACACCTAGAATTGGATGAGGTGTAGTTGAGCGTTATCATGCATCCCCATTGCTAGTGGTCATTTTGGTAGTCTTAAGTAGTGGTGAGTCCTCATATTCCGAGAACCAAACCTTTTATTGTATTTCATCTTTACTTTTCAGATATTGTATGTGATAAATATCTTACGTCCCAATCACTCTTGATGTAATAGATGACTTTGAGACTACTTAGACTTCCGCTCGTTTTTAACAACTCTTTATGATATGACTGTCTTTTGAACTCTTTAATTCTATTATCTTGTTTATGCATGCTAAGTGGCTTGTGTAGGGCCTCTCGGGGTCCTATACGCCATGTCACGTCTAGGGTAAACTTTGGTTCGTGACACGAATTTATCAATTCAAGACTCTTGGTGGTATACATACTTTGTCAATCCTTGAACAAACTTTGCCATATTTGCTAGATGTTCCTCCAGGGATAAAGTATCATTTACCATTGCTTGCATTATTATTGGGTACATAGAAGAGTAGCATGGGTTGTCACACAAGTTGATCTTCAATGGACTCACATTACGAGATGCGTGTGGAGAGGATTCATTAGTTGAATCATAGTTCTTCTTTGTGGTAGAGTTCTTAGTACCAGAGCACTCAAGTAGAGCTAAGGTCTTCTTGTTCTTTTCACCAATACTACTTTCTCCTTCTGAAGCATTTGTGGATGACCTTGATCCTTTTGGAGTTAAAGATCCAAAAATAAAAGTTAATGTGGACGACACTTGAACTGTTTGTTGTCTCGGCATAGTGACCTTCCTCCTCGTAATAACTCCAAAACTTTCGAAAGTAACACCAAGAATTCTAACAAATTCAGTAGATCTAGAACTTGGAGTTAGCAACCTTAGAGGTAGTTGATTGAGAGTTTAACTTTTTGGAAGTCATTTCAATATTCTTTGATGCTTGAATAGTTGAGAAGAGAGGTAGAGATTGTTCCACTAGGGTTCTAGAATTTATAGACTATAAAATCCGCATCCGAAAAATAATAATAAACAAGAATGTAAAGTGTTGCAACAATCGTATTTATTAGATTTCAAATATGAACATTACAATCTCTATGAATCATCGGCTTTGTCTTTTTTAAAATACTTTCAAGGGCTATTGAGCTTGAAATTGAATCTTGAACTTGTTCTTAACTTATACTTGAGTTCAAGGGCTTTTGAGCTTGTTCTTGAACTTGAATGCTTGAATTCTTGAACTTGTAGCTTAAAGAGAAATCTATGGCGTTTAATCCACGAGATTTTTCTGACTTCTTGTTAGAATTCTGATCCGTTTTATGAATTGTGAGGCTTCTATTTATAGTTGTAAAATTGAGGAGTTATGTTTAGGGGTGTGCAAAAACAGAACCAGCCAATAAACCGAACATAAATTAATGTTATTGGGTTAATGGGTTAACGGGTTTTTAATGGTTTTATAAAAAAAAACTATTGGGTTATCGATTTGGTATCGGTTTTTAGTATTGGGTTATTGGGTAAATCAATAACCCTTTAAGACGATAGTAAGTTACTACTATACCCTTCGTAAATATTAATAATTTAACATAACTAGACACTATATTAGTACTCTACACTACGGTCTACACACTTCACACATCATAGTTCTTCTACTTCACATCAGAAATTCCATATTATATTTTGGTTGTAACATGTAATTGTAGCCTTCATACTACATCTACTCTTATTGATGCAATTTCTCATTATATTTCTTGTTTTACTGTATCAAAGCATTTACAGTTGATTTGTTTGTCTCACTATATCGTGCCAAATTGTTAGAGAAGTGAGAAATCATATATTTATTTTATAAATATTTTCTTATAAGGTAAATCGAATATTGAACCGTTAATGACCAAAATCTGATAAATAAAAAATCGATAAACAATATCTTATTGGTTTAGTGTACGTAAAAACCGAAAACCGATAAACCGAACCGATAATACATAAAATCGAACCGAACCAACTGATGCATACCCCTAGTTATGATTAAAAAAGATTTACCCTCTGCCAATCAGATTTAAGTGACATGTCTATTTGGCTTTAGCAAAGTGGACTCATTATTTATAGCCCAAATTACCGAAATTAGACTTTTAATTAAGCCCACATTTGTTGAAGTTCAATAATTAATCCAATTATATTCATTTTGACTAATATATCTTTAATTTAATATTATTAGAATCATTATATAAAATTTATATCTAATAAGTTTTAAATGATTACCATGGGAACTTTAAAAAAATATTTTTTTAGAAAGCCTTTGGGGTTTAGGTACTAATTTATATTTATCAAGACTTTGAAGTGGAGGTTAAGCTAATAAGTTCATGCAATTAATTATTGGGATAAGGGTCTGAAAAATATCCCAACTTTGGTCGAATTTGCTGTTGCGATACTAAACTTTCATGAGGACCTATTACCTCCCTAGACTATTTAATAGTGTATTTTTTACCCCTGAACTATTTAATAGTGTATTTTAAAGGTATATATGTGTCCACGTGGACACATTACTATTTATAATTTTGCATTATTTTTTATGTCCATGTGGGCAAATATATATGTTTAAAATACTGTATTAAATAGTCTAGGGAGGTAATAGGTTCTCATGAAAGTTTAGTATCGCAACAGCAAATTAAACCAAAGTTAAGGTATTTTTCAGACCCTTATCCCTTAAATATTTGAAGATACTCAACAAAAATGATGCCGGTCGTCTGATATGTAACATTTGTTCATACAATTAAATTTTTAACTTCTTTAGGAACAAATGCAATTATTAAGGATATCTTATCATGTTCTTGAAACAAATACTTATTTCATTTCCGCATGAATATATATATTTAATTTAAACTTTTCACAAGACAATCATTAAATTAAATAATAATTTTGTAAATTTTACATGTTTTAATTTAAACGCACAAGATTTTTTTACATGTTTTCAATTTAAAAGCACAAGATTCAAAAGTCTTATTTTTGTTTGTTAAACTATGTGTCAAATCAAAATCATACTAACACATTATTAAGAACGGGAAATAATATTCTTGAACCAATGTAATTAATCTCATTATATCTTTTTGTCTTAAAATAGTTTTATTATTATATACGTGCCGTCGTGCATCCCACTTATGTTTAACTTGCAAAGCTCCAACATCTCTATTGTATATGGCATCTATATATGTATAAATACCTTTAGAAAGTCCTCTCAATTGATTAAATTTGATTTTGAATTAAGTGCTATAATTTGCTTAATTAACACATTAAATTAAATGGAGAAGAAGATAATACAACTCTTGTTTATATGTTGTATTTTTCATGAACTTATTATTGTGTCAAGTGCACTTCAAGTTGGTTTTTACGCCTAAAAATGCCGTGCAGCCGAAAGTATTGTGCAACAAGAAGTGCAACGCTCCTTCTCTACTGATCGTTCCATCACAGCGGCCTTGCTTCAGATGTATTTTCACGACTGCTTTGTCAGGATATGTAATAATATTCTTTCTTCTGTGTGTCATATACACAAAATTTCGACCTTTCAATTCTTGCTTTGGTTCAATTAATTGTATGTTTGTTGGACGGGTTAATTGGGAATAAATCTACTTGTCATAAAGTTTTTTGAAATTTTTTTTTTATTATTATTGAAATATCAGAATATAATTGTATGTGTGATATAATTAAAGGTGTCAAATAATTGGATTAGATCGAGGACAAATAGAAAATGAATCAAATTGCAATTCACTCACTTTCTCATTGCTTATTTGTTTAATAATAATCTTTCGAAATTGAACATTTGACTCATATAAGGTTGTGGTGAATGTGCTCAACAATTTGGTACGTGGATATTTATCTTTTATTCATATTTGTACGAGTTACAATAGATTGACACCTATATTTATCCTTTAAGTGATCCAAGTTATTAAAGTATAATTTGAAATTGCCGACTCTACATATAACAAATTCTGCTATTTCCCAAGTTCGTTTTTTTATTTTTTAAAATTATTTTAATTTTTTTAACAAAGTTGTGATCTCTAAATTAATTGTCTCGTAGAGTTTGGTACATTATGTAAAGTCTTCTTCCTCTATCTCAATTTGGTTCTCTTGATTTGATTGGATATTTTTTTTAATCTAAAGATACATATTCTTTAATATTGTGGTCATACTCATGTCGAGTTGTCAAATTAGGATACAAAACTAAAAAAGAAAATAAGATAATTGTAATAACTTTGTTCAGGGTTGTGATGCATCAATACTGATAGACTCGAAGAATACTGGAAACAAGCAATCTGAAAAAGATGCGGGACCAAACCAATCAGTAAGAGGATATGAGCTTATTGATCAAATTAAGAGCCGACTAGAATCTGCATGCCCAACTACTGTTTCCTGTGCAGATATCATAGCATTAGCTACTCGAGATTCAGTGGCATTAACTGGAGGACCTATGTATAACATCCTCACCGGGAGACGAGATGGGCTTGTCTCAAATCCAATAGAAGTTAACTTACCAGGACCAAGTTTAACAGTGCAAGAAGCATTAAATTTTTTCACAAACAAAGGGTTTAGCCTGAATGACATGGTGACTCTTTTGGGTGCCCATACCGTTGGAATTACACATTGTAGTCTTATTCAAGATTGTATATCTAGATTTGACGGGAGTATGGATCCTAACTTGTTCACAAGACTTAGTACAACTTGTGCTGCAAGGAATAATGATCCCTCGGTTTTTTTAGATCAAAGCACGTCGTTTATTGTGGACCATGAGTTCTACAAGCAGATATGGTTGAAGAAAGGGATCTTAAAAATTGATCAAGAACTTGCATCAGATAGGTCAAGTGCTGGGATTGTTAATAATTTTTCTATAAATCCAAAAGCCTTCCAACAGGCTTTTGCAAATGCATTGATCAAGTTAGGGAACATACAAGTTCTTGAGGGAAAATTCGGTGAAATTAGAAAAATTGTAGAGCATTCAACCCTCCTCAGCCGAAAAAACGTCACCCTCTCCCTCCTAGAACGAGCTTTCGCCCAAAGAAGCCAAAGAATCCTCCACCTTGCAAAGGATCAAAGTTTTCAATTCCATTCCTCGCACCTTAATTAATAAGCCTCTAAGATTCTTCATTACACCCATGACATTCTACTTATATTATTGCAAGCATGTTTCTAATCTTTTGTCTTTTTTCTCCACTGATTTGTTTTTTATTAGCTCATTGTTTCGGTTGATTTCATGTTTAGCTCACCAAAAGAAAATAGGCATATATAATACAATAAATGTTCCCTTTAACTTGAATTCAATGGTCATTTATGCCCTCCAATATTGTGTGTGCATAAATACACGCTTAAATTTGTATAAAGTTGAACCAATAGACACATTTTGTCTTATGTGGCGTCGTACATGGTAATTTTGTGTCATACATGTCATTCTACATGATAATTTTGTGTCCTACGTGGTGTCCTACATATATTATGCCCGGTAGGACACTTGTGTCTACTTGTTCAATTTTATAAAAGTTTAAATGTCTACTTGTGTACACCGAAGATTGAAGGGAATAATTATCTCCTGAAGTCAATTTAAATGAGATGTTTATGTATTAGTGTGTTTTTTTCTTCTAGTGTTGTTTGTTCTACTGGTGTAAATTCTTGCACTTGTGTATGTTAGAAGGAAAATATAGTGTTTTAGTTTGGGATTACTGGATTAGGCTACTCGCTATTTCATATTTTCTCCATTTCTTCCCACTTCTACTAGGTGGATGACAAGCATTCCGTTATAATATGTGTTATATAAATTAAATTAATTAAAACAACGCTTCAAACCACAATTGTAACAGTCGAATTGCGATCTTTTGTCTATATATAACAAAATATCTAGAAAAGAAAATTAAAAGCTTTAATGTTTGAAGTTTATCTTTGTGTTTTTTTTAAAATTTAATTACCAGATGTACCATGCCCGTGCTTAGCACGTGCCCAACAATTTGAGAGAAAATTTTCAATCTCAGGTAGGAAGTGTGAGCTTTCATTTGGTTATCAATTTTCTTTGTTATCTTCTAAATAAAATTACTCACTACATACATTTGATGAAAGTACATAAAAAAATATAAAATATTTACAGTAAGAAAGAAGTATTAGCATGATTGTAGGAGTATAATCATGATTATAGTAAATCATGATTTTAGGGATCCATATCATTGTAGGGATTCATAATAAGGGAATATCTCTTGTTATACATATATATTTGTTTTCTAGAATACGTAGATGTCTTAGTAAGCACATACTTGTGTATACTTTTATATTTTCAAGTTGTGAAGGCAAGTTATATATAAATTTTATGTCTGTCATTGTTGACACCCAATTTTGACCCTCTACAATTGAATTAATCATCAAGCCTCTTCAATACCAAACGATTTGAAATAATTAGTTTTTATAAATTGAAAATATTTTCAAAATATATTTAAGTAATTTTTTCATTATTATAACTTTTAAATAATACGTATGTTTTATATAACTATATATATAATTAGTACATTTTATGAATATTTGAAAATCATCTTAAAAAGATTTTATTTTTTTAGCTGACTATTTTGTCAATTGGTTTAGTTAATCAATAGTTTATATTTTGAATTATTAAGTTAATTATTTTATTTTGTTAAGATTAAGAAACTCGTTAGTTAACTAATGTTATTTCGTCTTATTTAATTTTTAACTAAATTCAATGATTAAATCAAAATTGGCTATCTCTTAAACTTAAATTGGCTAGAGTTGAAATCTAAATGACCAATTCCCAATAGAAATTTGGCTACATCTTCAATCCAAATCCAAATCTTCTTATTCCTATTTTAACCATCCACTGAGACCGATTTTAGGCCATCCTGATCCACCCAATTCCATTCAACCCAACCCACTTTTCAATCAGCAAAGACCCAACAAAACACCAATACAACAGCGATCCAATAGCGTACGATACATATGAAACTATACACCTACCCATACTCGTTTTCTTCTTCTTCTTCGCTAGAACACGAAACCAGAAACGACACAAATCCAGATGAACCTGACCGTAATCCAGCAGCCTTGCGAACTCAGTCCAGCAATGCGTGCCCAACTCGTTGTGGTATCATTTCTCCCTTATCTGTTCGTACCAAGATCATTCTAGAATCGAGGCGTCATCAATTCGCACCTCTTACCCCTTGAATCAACAACTCAATTCATTTTTCCGTTGAAGTTTGTTGAAGGAACCAGAATTTCAAGTTGGCAACCTTATCTCCTCAAGGAATTTGAATTTCAAATTCCTCTAAGTCATCCTTATCCTCACCCGATTCCCCCAATCTATTCTGTTCCCCCACTATAAATGTTCTTGTTCATTTACTGTTATAGGGGGGGAGAGTTTTTCGACCATTAAAAAACACAAAAAGAATTCATCTAGAAATAGAGCTTTAGACAGTCGAAAAGCATTTCAGGTTTAATAAACTTTAGAGGAAAATATCCCCTTTCTTGTTATTGTTTTCGAGTCATTCGTGTTGGGTATATAGCAAGAATTAATGGGAAATGGAGAGAAGATGAAAAGAGGAATTTGAAAAGATTCTTTTATTCTTTAGTAAAAGACATTTCTCCCTCATTGGTGGTGGAAAGAAAACTTAAAGTGTTTAAATAGAGAAACACTTCTAATAGTTGTTAAAAGGGTTGGAAAGAGGAATTCCCCTCGCATCATCGTTGTCATTGCTCGCTCAGTTACGGCTTCGGCTTCAGCTTAGGAAAATGCTCGATCGAGAGATTATTTTTTGGAAATTTTTTGTTTTAATCATTTAGTGAATGTCACTACCAAAGTTATCCCCAGGACATGAACACGGGACCCAGGATCACGAGTGACCCCAAGCTAACCTATTGGCATATCATAAGCATACTAAAGTAAACTGAAGTAAGGAAATACTGTGCGGAAGCTAAATCATCATTTAAACAGAAATGATGGGGAATACCCATAAATTATATGAATATATGAAAGCTGAGAGTTTAATAACAACTGAAAAGTCAAACTCAAATACTAAAGCTGAAACTAACTATGTCTAAAAATAAGCTTCTAACTGACTAGAAGTGCTGGGACATGCCCCATCTAAATCTAGCGAATACTGAAACTAAAGACTAAACACAGAGGAAGATAATCATGTCAATCGTCCTTGAAGAATTAGGACTCACCACTGATGCTGTTGAAGTGAAGATCGGGAACCGATCTATGAGTGATCTGGAAGCTGAGAACCTGAACCTACATCACGAGAAGATGTAGCGCAGAGTATGCGTCAGTACTTGACAGGTACTGAGCATGCAGGATATAATAAAGTTGAACAATAATCATAATTGAACCAAAGCATATATCTGAGCAATGATAAGAGATAAGCATGCCACTAAACTGAGGATACTGAACATGAAATAACTAAATACAATGACCAAGTTTATTAACAAGCTGAAACTGAATACTGAACTGTGATTGATAACGTGGTCAATGCAATAGAATCTAACTGTAAGGGAGCTACTTATAACCGACATAAAACCATATGAGCTAAATGTGGAGTCCGACGTATACGCCCCATCGAGAAGACCCAATATACCCTGCCAAAGGTATAGAGGCATGACTGGCGTGATCACTAAAATGATTCCCACAGAGGGGACTTACAATCTACGGGGCACGTAGTTCTGGGACTTGAGGGTGACTGACCCTAGTCCACTTGGTATTAAGCTTCTCCCAATTGATTATGTAGTTAACAATTTATGACTGAATTTTTGTAATATTGGATAGCTCAAAAACTGACATGCTAACGGAAAAATGCAACATTAATGTACATGATAATGAAACATTCAAATCTGAAGCATGTATATCTAAAATATCTGACCTAGCTTGTGTAATTCATGAAATAAAAAAACTACATAGCTAGGGTTCTAAAATTCATAAAGAAAACTAAGCAATAACATGATAATCTGATTTGGGATCATTCTAACATCTAAAACCCAATAATCTCTAACATTCAAGAAACCCTAGGTTTAGATAATATTAAGGGAATCAAGATTTTGAGTGAAATCTAGGGACCTAATGGGTGAAACGAACCCACTATTGAAATCCCACATACATGGTGAAGAATTCCACAGAGAAATCTTTTGATTTCGGGGTTGAAACAGATGAAAACCAGCTGCGTTCTTGAACTAGGGCTGCTAGACTTTTTCTCCTCTCTTTCTCTAGTTTTATCGATTTCTTGGAGAATGAATTGACTAGGGTAGATTCTAATTAAGTTACTAGGCTTAAATTGACCGAAACTACGTAATTTAGGGGTCCAACACATAGGAAAAAGACCAAACGACCCCTGACTTAAAAGGTGTTGGGGCCACCGACAGGACTGACCGACGGACCGTGGATAGACAAATGGTCCGTGCTGGTCAACCGTCGACGGGGTTCTGGGAGGTGTTGTCGAGGGGTTTGATCCACGGACCAGGACCACGGTCCGTTGCATGACCTATGGTCCGTGTGTCCAGCCGTGGGTCGACACTTAGAATAATTTGTAGGCTGATTTTGGGGAGGGTTGCATGTGGCCATCCATGGACCACCAGAACGGACCGTGGGTCACCCTATAGTCCGTGTGTGGCAACCGTGGGTTGCACATGCAACTTCTGAAAAGTCTGCAGTTTGGTTTTCTAGGATACGGGGTGTTACATTATCTCCCCCTTGGGAACATTCATCCTCGAATGAAGTCTAACTAGTTGAAAAATGGAGGGAAAGAGCTGCAAACCCTACCACAAATTTCTAGAAGCAGATTTATGACTGAACTAAGTTCCAAGAACGTGCAAATACGCTGAAAATGCAAGTACAAACTGAAGGAACGTTATACTAAGACTGAATCTGCACATGAATGACTGGAGAGGAACTATTACCTCATACTGGAATGGAGTCGAAAAGAAAAAAGGTGAGGATACTTAGCATTCATGGCTGCTTCCGCTTCCCAAGTAGCTCCCTCTACGGACTGACTCATCCACAAAAACTTAACTGAAGCGACTTCTTTGTTTCTCAACCTTCAAACCTGACGATCAATAATCTCAACTGGTACGTCTTCATAAGTGAGGCTATCCTTCATAGCCACACTTTCTAAAGGTACACTAGATGCTGGATTACCCACACACTTCTTCAACAATGAAATGTGAAAAACCGGATGCACTGTTGCTAGTTCTGTTGGCAACTCTAATTCATAAGCCACTTTACCAACTCTTTCCAAGATCTTGTAAGGGCCTACATATCTAGGACTGAGCTTCCCTTTCTTTCCAAATCTCATCACCCCCTTTAGTGGTGACACTTTCAGGAAAACCCAATCATCAACTTGGAACTCTAATTCCCTTCTCCTTACATCTGCAGACTTATGGTGACTCTAGGCTGTCATAAGTCTATCTCTAATGAATTGCACATTCTCCATAGCATCATAAACTGAATCTGGCCCTATCAAGGCAGCTTCACGTACTTCAAAATAACCCATTGGAGATCTACATCTACACCCATACAATGCCTCATAAGGGGCCATCTGAATTCTGGAATGGTAGCTATTATTGTAGGTGAACTCTATAAGAGGAAGGTGATCATCCCAACTACCCTTGAAATCGATCACACAAGCTCTCAACATGTCCTCTAAGGTTTGAATGGTACGCTCTGCTTGACCATTGGTCTGTGAATGAAATGTTGTGCTAAGATTAACCTGAGTACCAAGGCCTTTCTGAAATGACTTCTAGAAATAAGAGGTAAACAGAGGACCTCTATCTGAGATGATAGACAAAGGAATCCCATGTAACCTGACTATCTCATTAATATAAAGCTTGGCGTAGTCCTTCACCGAATTTGTAGTCTTAACAGCCAAAAAGTGCGCCGACTTAGTGACTCTGTAAACTTTCACCCAAATAGAGTCATGCTGTCTGTGACTACAAGGTAAACTTGTAATGAAGTCCATGTTGATCAATGATCTTAGGCATATTTATATGCCTATGTTGTCAATATTTACCCATGAAGCAATTAGATTGAAGAATGATCTTTAGTTATTAGCTTGATTTTTGGTGTAACTTGTGATGATTGTACACTTACACACATGATTAGTTGTTTCAGGAACTCTTGAAGGAATTGGAGTTGAAATGAAGGAAGAAGGAGAAAAGACATGCAAGAAAAAGACAAAGGCAAAAATCAACAGTGCCTGTCATACTGTTGGGCGCGCCGCACCAAGGTCTAAATGACAGAATACTATTTGTGGCGTAATGAGAGGTGCGACGCACCAAGGCTTAGAGGACTGGGATGCTTCTCAGGTGCGTTGAGAGGCGCGACACGCCAAAGAGTAAACTTCAGAGGCCTTTCTGAGGTGCTATGCTAGGTGCGACGCGCCAAGGGGGAAAAGCCTGCAGCAAGTGCTAGGCACGATGGCAGGCGCAACACGCCACAAAAGTTCTAACTTTTTCAGCCTAAAAATCTTAAAAAGGAATCCTAATTAAACTAGGTTTTGACTCCAACTTTTCTAACTCTTATAAATAGATCCTTAGGGCTCCATTGTTAGGGTTCGACTTTTATTGGGTGTGCAAGAGCACGTATCCACGTTTGTAATAGTTTTGGATCTTCTAACTCTTCTAATTTATGAAAAACTCATGAACTATTGTATTTTTCTGGGTTTCTAATAGCATGAGTGGCTAAACACCTTAGTTCTGGGGCTGTAGCTACGAATGGATTGTTGATTATTAAAGGTTTTTTGAATTAATTATTGGTTGTCATTATAAGTTGCTTCTATATTCTTATTTTAGTATTTTATGCTTGATCATCATAAGATAAATATATTGTCTAACCTTAAAATCTGGAGATGAGAGGTTAGATAGACCAGAGAATATAGAGAGCTCGATCAACCCATTTGATTGAGGTGATTAGTGTTAAGGAGTGACGCCCGAAAGAATACCTTGCTTGGTTACGAAATAGGATGAAATATAAATGCTCGCCAGTTAGTCTATTTATCCCCACTCAACGATGTAGTTAGATAGCTAAGTGGAGTAGGCAACGAGAGGTGTATAGCCCTACTCATATAATTAAACCTATAAATTAGTAACTTGACAACTAAAATTAGTTGTAAGTCGATAATATGATACATGAGATTCACTACGTGCTGTAGCCCTGGAATTGTCTTTTACTTGCTTGAAACATCATCCTAAAGTCATTCACAATTGGTTACTTTTACTTATTGCATAATTAGTAGTAGTTAACAATCATCACAATCTCTTAAATAGTTACTTTTACTTTTATTTGTAGAATTAAGTGTTAGATATAAATTGATCATAAGTCCCTTGTGAACGATAATTTGTTTCTTTAATAATCTATCTTACTTACTCTACCACGTACACTTGCGTGTATATTGGGGAGCAACAAGTTTTTGGCGCCGCTGTCGGGGACTTAGAAATTGATTTATATTCGATCTTCTTATGTCTACAATTAGAATATTCAGGTATTAATTACTTGATCTTAGCTTGTATATTGTAGGCACTTGACTTTCAGGTCTGTCTCGGAAGGGAGAACTTGTCGAACCTTACAACGAACCTGAAAGAGTTTTATGCTAGCGCAGAAAAATGAATCAAGGACGTCCAGGAGAATTGGGGTTAGGTGTTCGGGGAAATAATGATGATAATAATCAAGACAACGTGAATAACCCAGAGAACATGAATAACCAAGAGAACTTGAATAACCAAGGAGTACCCCCTGTCGTACTTGCAAGACCAATCCGTGATGTGGCAGTCCCACTCACAGCCAATGTGGCGTCTAGTATTAGGAAACCTCTATTGGTGGGTAGATTTGAACTAAAATAGGGCATGATACAACTTCTCCATTTTAATGGGCAATTCAATGGTCTCCCTCACGAGGATCCCCAAATCCATCTTAGGAACTTTATAGAGATCACTGATACATACATCCCAACTAGAGTCTCATCAGACTATGTGAGGCTGACGTTGTTTCCATAGTTATTGTTAGGAGCTGCAAAGCATTGGTTAGATACTAAGCCACCAAACTCCATCACTACTTGGGATTATCTAGCAAGGAAGTTCCTGAGTCGATTCTTTCTATCCATGAAAATCGCACGGTTGAGAAGTGAGATATTATGCTTTAGGCAAAATCAAGGGGAGGACATGTACCAATTGCATGGGCTCATTTCAAACAAATGTTGAATGCTTTCCCGCACCACATGCAAACTAATGAGGTACTTGCTCACACTTTCTTTGAGGGTTTAGATTATAATGCTCGTGTGCCTCTTAATAGTATAGCAGGTAGACATGCCCTAGCTAAAACATGTGAAGAGTTGTTCGACTTACTCGATAGACTCTCTGAATGAGACCCAAGATATGAGGGGGATATGCCTAGAACCATAACCCAAAAGGCCATGGGGATCTTAGATGTAGATTAAGCTACTGCCATAAATGCCAAATTAGATGCAATGCAACATAACATGGCTTTACATTTTAAACAGATGGCTCTAAATCATGCACCGATAAATGTTGTACAACAGGCAGCCAATTGGTGTGAGGTATGTGGTAGTGGAGCTCATGAAACCGAGCAATGTGGGGCAAACCCGGATTTCTTAAACTATGTCGGTAATGTGCAAAGGGGTGGAGTTCAGCAAAATTATGGTAACACTTACAACCCTAGTTGGAGAAACCATTCTAACTTCTCATGGAGTGGGAACAAACACCAAAATTAGGCGCAAGGGGCTAACCAATACCATTCTCAAGAGGCTGAGAAACAATACCAAAATCCTAACCAAAGCGCAAATCCTAGTGCACCAAAAGAGGGTTGACCAATGAAGAGCTACTTGAAAAGCTCATGACTGAAATAGGGACCAAAATAAATGCTAGATTAGATAAGCAGGATGAGAACATCAAAAACATCCAAATGTCCCTAATGAGTTTAGAAAAACAAGTTGCGCAAGTAGCCAATTCTCTGAACTTGCATCCCTAAGGTGGGTTGCCCGGTGATACTGAACCCAACCCAAAGGAACTGAATGCGGTAAGTACTAGAAGTGGGTTAAAATTAGAGGAAATAGCTCCAAAGAAGAGAGACACTGAAATAGGTACCACAGAAAAGAAGGTGGAAGAGGTAGTAAAAAGTTCCAATGTTGAGGTACCCATTCCTCAAAAGAAATTACCACCTCCGTTTCCACAAAGGCTCAAAAAGAAGAATGAGGATGAATGCTTCAGTAAGTTTCTCTCTCTCCATAAACAGGTTCACATTAATCTGCCTTTGGTTGACATTTTGCAGGGTATCCCGAAGTATGCTAAATACGTGAAGGACATTGTGGCTAGCAAGAGGAGGCTTACGTAGTATGAAACTGTAGCACTTACTGAGGAGTTTAGCTCTAGAATCCAAAATAGACTACCCAAAAAGTTAAAACATCCTAGTAGTTTTACTATGCAGATTACAATTGGGCAAAGTGTTCATGCCCGAGGGTTATGCGATTTGGGGGCAAGTATAAATCTGATGCCCTTGTCATTGTATCAAAAGCTTGGGTTGGGTAGTCCAAAACGAACCACTGTTATTCTCCAACTCGCTGATAGATCCATTGCTAGGCCAGAGGGGGTGGTAGAAGATGTGTTAGTGCAAGTAGGTTCATTTATTTTTCCTGTGGATTTTGTGGTCTTAGATTTTGAACCCGATTATGAACTTCCATTCATTTTGGGACGTCCGTTCTTAGCCATGGGTAGGGCATTGATTGATGTAGCAGCTGGTCAATTAATTATGAGGGGACACGATAAAGTTGAGGTATTTGATGTTTATCGCGCTTTAAAATTGCCTTCTATCTATGAATAATTGTCTGCTATTACTGTGGTTGATCAAATAGTAGAATCGCAAGTAGTTGTGCCTAAAGATCCCCTAGAGAGAGTGTTAGTAGGTCATAAAGTGGATGGAGATACTGAGGCTCAAGAGAGAGAATCATGTTTGAATCTAGCACAGGTGGACACTCGTAAGCTTCGAGCGGAGTCATTAGATCATGAGTTAGGGCCCCCACCAAAGCCATCAATAGAAGAAGCTCCCAAGTTGGAACTAAAAACTCTGCCGGCTCACCTAAGGTATGCTTATTTGGGTGCTAATGAAACTTTTCATGTTATACTTTCTGCAGAGTTATCTGAATTACATGTTGATGCGGCATTGAGGATCTTAAAGCGGAGGAAGAAAGCGATTGGATGGCAGATGACTGATATTCATAGGATTAGTCCGGTGTTATGTATGCACAGAATCTACATGGAAGAAGATCACAAACCAAGTGCACAACATCAACGTCGGCTAAATCCTTTGATGAAAGCGGTGGTAAGAAAGGAAGTAATAAAGTGGCTAGATGCTGGAATTGTGTACCCGATCTCCGATAGTAAGTGGGTAAGTTCGATGCAATGTGTCCCTAAGAAGGGAGGTATGACAGTGGTAAGGAACGAAAAGAATGAGTTAATTCCTACTAGAACAGTGACCGGTTGGATAATTTGCATAGATTACCGGATACCTAATGATGCCACCCGAAAAGATCACTACCTCGTTCCCTTCATTGATCAGATGCTTGACCTACTAACAGGGCAGAAGTACTATTGTTTCTTAGATGGGTATTCCGGTTACGATCTTGATTGCCGCCAAGGATCAGGAAAAGACCACGTTTACTTGTCCTTATGGTTCCTATGCTTTCAAATGCATGGCATTCGGACTTTGCAATGCCCCAGCGACTTTTCAAAGGTGTATGATGGCCATTTTTCATGATATGGTGGAGGACTTTGTAGAGGTGTTCATGGATGATTTCTCCGTCTTTGGGAAGTCTTTTGAGGTATGTTTCCGGAATCTTGATAAAGTACTTGCTAGATGTGAGGATACTAACTTAGTTCTAAATTGGGAAAAGTGCCATTTCTTGGTTCGAGAGGGGATAGTGTTGGGACACAAGGTGTCTAAGTCGGGTTTAGAGGTTGATAAGGCCAAGGTAGAAGTTATTGAAAAATTTCCCCCTCCTATTTCTATAAAAAGAGTGCGTAGTTTTCTTGGTCATGAAGGCTTTTACCGGCGATTCATCAAGGATTTTTCCAAGATTGCAAGACCTATGTGCAGTCTTTTGGAGAAGGAGGTGAAGTTTGATTTTGATGAGATGTGCTTGAAAGCTTTTGAGATGCTAAAGAGGAACTTAATAGAAGTTCCCATCTTAATTGCTCCTGATTGGGGACTTCCATTTGAACTCATGTGTAGCAGTGGGTGCAGTGTTGGAACAACGAAAGAATAAAGTGTTCCAATCGATCTATTATGCAAGCAAGACCCTTGACTCTACATAAGCTAATTACACAGTGACTGAGAAGGAGATGCTAGCTCTAGTGTTCGCCTTCGACAAGTTCAAATCATATTTGGTAGGTACTAAAGTGATTGTTTTTACTGACCATGCAACTATTACGTACCTGTTCAACAAGAAGGATGCTAAACCAAGGCTGATTCAATGGATATTTCTTCTCCAAGAATTCGACCTTGAGATTAAAGATAGGAAAGGTACTGAAAATCAAATAGGTGATCACTTGTCCAGGTTGGTGGATTTTTCCCATGTGAATGAAGGTGAGAAAATCCAGGAAGAGTTTTCGAATGAACAATTGATGGCATTAGACATCTCTCAAGTGCCATGGTATGCAGATATTGTGAATTTGATAGTAAGTGGAGATTATCCTCCGGGTGCAACCACCCAACAAAAGAGAAAGCTCAACCATGATGCTAAGTTCTATATCTGGGATAAACCATTCTTGTTCAAGCAAGGTGTAGACCGGGTAGTGAGAAGGTGCATTTCAGAGTATGAGGTTCACAAAGTGCTCAAAAGTTGTCATGCTAGCCCATATGGAGGTCACCACAGATGAGAGCGCACTGCTCATAAGGTACTACAATCTGGTTTCTTTTGGCCCTCGTTATCTAAAGATTCTATTGCTTTTGTGAAGGGTTGTGATAAATGCCAAAGGTTGGGTACTATTTCAAGAAGACATGAGATGCCACTAAGTAACATTTTGGAGGTGGAAATCTTTGATATGTGGGGAATTGACTTCATGGGTCCCTTCCCACCATCTAGTGGAAACCAATACATTCTTGTGGCTATGGATTATGCAAGTAAATGGGTTGAGGCTGTCGCTCTTCCTTAAAATGATTCAAGGGTGGTGATAAAGTTCATCAAGAAGCACATCTTCACTCGCTTTGGCACTCCAAGAAAAATCATAAGTGATGAAGGTAAGTATTTCCTTAACCATCTAGTTAAAAATCTTCTTGCTAAGTATGGTATTCGGCATAAGGTTGCTACAACTTACGATCCTCAAACGAGTGGCCAAGTGGAGGTTTCGAATAGAGAGGTGAAGCAAATCTTGCAGAAAATGGTGAATGTGCAGAGGAAAGATTGGTCTTAGAAGTTAGATGATGCGTTGTGGGCATATAAGACACCCATAGGGACTTCTCCCTATCACATAATATTTGGGAAAGCATATCATCTTCCGGCGGAATTAGAACACCAAGCTTATTGGGCAATCAAGAAGTTGAATTTAAAGCCCTAGCTGGCCGGTAAAAAGAGAGTAAATCAATTGCATGAACTTGAGGAGTTTAGGCTCCATGCGTATGAGAATGCCAAGCTTTACAGGGAAAAGACAAAGAGGTGGCATGACAAGCACATAGTTACTCGTACTTTCACTCCGAGGGAAAAGGTACTACTCTTTAACTCTAGATTGAGGTTATTCCATGGAAAACAAAGGTCTAAATGGATTGGTCCTTTAGAAGTGGTAAAAAAGACACAATATGGGGCTGTTGAACTAAAGGGTAAAACGGGCCTTACGTTCTTCGTCAATGGGAAAAGGGTGAAACACTACTTTGGTGAGGATTCAGATCGTGATCGGGAGGCTCTTGAGCTAAATCAAGCGCTGGGAGGCAACCCATGAACAATGTAATAGATAGGTAGTTAGTTTTGAATATTGATTTTTTTGTTTTAGCGTAGTTTCAGTTCTTAGAATATAGGAAGCATTTTTATTTATTAGTTTAGCTAGATAGGATTTTTCATTATTTTTAACTTAGTTTGTAATAGTGAAAAAAGAAGAAGAAAGTTCCAGGTCTGGCATACTGGTAGGCGCGCCACGCCAGGCCATGAATATCAGAGCATGGTTCTTGGCGCACTATGCACCGCGCCAGGCCATGAACGTCAGAAAGCCTCTTCAGGCGTGATGGCGGGTGCGTCGCCCCTCCTAATGTTCCCCTACCCAGTTCACCCCAAATGGGTCAAAATCGACTCATAGCCCGACCCACTACTTTTAAAACACCCCCATATCCTAAATTAATCCCCCATTCCATAAATTCGACCTCCCACCCCCAATTTTCTCTTCAACTCTTCATTCTCCCACACTCCACTATAAGTATTTCCATCCCACCATTCCACTCCACCAACTTCTTTCTCACTTCTAAATTTTTTTTCCTTTGCCTCTCTCCCATCATTGCCCAACCTGACTGCCCCCCTAATTTTTCTAATTTTTTTTTTTCTTTTCTCCATTTTTCTTCTCTTAATAGGTGGTGATGGTTCCAAAAGCAAAAAATGTGGTGGGTTCCAAGCGGAGTAGAAAGGCTGAAACTTTCGGGTCCTCTAGTGGCAGGGAACCGACACAAAAATTTAGAAAAAGGACGTGCAAAGATATGGCTGGGAATGGTTCGAATGTGAAAAAGAGGCGAAGTATATGGGCGACGAATTTGTGAATGAGGTAAGATTGTAGTCGTAATTTCCTGTTATATATCAGACTGTGATTCAGTTAGGGCTGAGGTTTATCTTTGAAAATCCGGGTGATTGCAATGTGACATTGGTAAGGGAATTCTATGTTAACTGGCTTACTGAAACGAAATATAAAACTGTGCCTGTTAAGGGGAAGGATGTCAAGTTTTGTGCTCGAATTCTGAATGAGTTTTTAGGAATCTCGAGTTGTGACGCTGATGAGTTTAATAGCTTGAAATATAAACCTCATTATAGGGATATTCGACATACCTTGTGTGAGTTTTAGTCAACTGCTAGGTGGGAGCAAAGTAAGGATACTGGGAGGCATAATACCCTCCACTTTGCTAACTTTAATCAGATTGCTAGGGTGTGGCTGAAGTTTGTGTGTAGTGTGTTGCTGCCTGCCAAACATTTGTCTGAAGTAACGAGGGATAGGGTGGTATTGGTCTATATGCTGATGAAGGGAATGTCCATTACTGTTGGGGCAATCCTGAGGTAGAATATGATGAATTTAGGAACAATTTGAGGTGGAGGTTCTGTTAGGTTGATCACCCATTTTCTGAGGGCTGAGGGTATTGAAGAAGAACCAGTGGACATGATTGTTGCCTATCATCCTGATATTACGGGTAAGATAGTTGACGTCACTATGACGAAGGCATTGGACACATCTCATGGACCTGTCTTGTCAGCCCAAGAGAGGCAAGCCCGCGATGATAGGCGTTATGGGTAGGATGTTCGGCATGGCAGAATTGCAATTGCGGATAGGAGGACGTTTGGTTACTGACGAGGAGATAGACGCCTTGGCAGATCGCTATTCGTTGATCGAGAGTGCAACATTTATGTGCAGGTCTGGTCTCGCATTTTTGGAGCCTTTGGATGATGATGAGGCTACTGCTGATGAGGCGATGGACGATGAGGAGGATGTTGTGGATGAAGAGGCGAATGCCTTGATGGTTTTTGATGGCGGTAATGACGGGGCCTAAAGGCCCGCGGAGTATTCCTATCTCTATACTTTGCTTTAATTGTATACTGAGGACAATGCTTATTTTTAAGTGTGGGGTGGGTAATATGTCTCTGCTGTATATAGTTGTTTACTGCTTTATTGAGTGTAGTGTTAGTTTTTAGTTAAATTTTAAATTCTTAAATTTTTTATTTTGGGTTCCTCAGCGTTTGTTTTCGGTACTTTTACTGACGATAGTCCCTTTGAATCGACTAGGACTAAGTTACTGCTTTATTGAGTCTTAGAGTCGTCATAGGAGTGACAATTCCCAATGATGGATGGATGACGACCGTCTTAAGGGAAAATTAGTCACATAGAGGAGTAGAATTGAGAAACTGACCTTGGTCTTTTGATACTATGTCCAAAAAAGTTAGTCAAACGTCATGGGTAGTCATAATTGGAAAAGTGCAGTAGAATGTTAACCTTGAAACAAGCATGTGTTCTTAGTTTTGACTCAAAAATCTAAAAATAATAATAATAAATGGGCTTAATTGTGTAGTAATACCGTAATTCAAGTTGTAGAGCATGTTAGTTGATATTTCCTTATATGTGTCATGATGCCATGTGTGGTGAGTGTTGATTGGTTCTTGCTTGACTTGACATCTAGAACTTGCCTTGTGTGTGAATTAGTAGCTTGTATGACTTAGGGAATGTGATCGAGGCGTTTCTTTGAACTAGCCAATTCTTGACTCTACTTGTATGCCTACCATTGAAATTATCCCCAGTGAAGCCCCATTGATCCTTTAGCCTTGTTTGTTGATAAGCCACATGACAAGCCAAAACCCGTTCGTTTAATACCAATTTCATTTGATCCTAATAAAATCCTTAATGCACTATGTTAGAAGAAGGGTTGAAAATTGTTGGTTGATATAAGAAAGGGTGAAATGCTAAATTGTGTGGAAAAGAAAAGAATTAAGTAAATTTTTGTTTTGGCCCTGGTCCGTAGTTACAATGTGCACCTCAACTCAATTGAGGGTGACTATTTCAAAAATATGCTCTAAACATTGGCCCTGGTCCTATCAAGGATAATGTGTACCTCACTCGACTTTAAGATCTAGAGTGAGGGTGACTAGTACAAAAGCATTACGAAAAAAAATAAAATAAAATAAAATAAGGAGCAACAAAAAGGGGTAAATAGTCATAAAATGTGTACTAGGAGGAAAGAAAAACTATGAAGGAGATTGTTGGAAAAATAATGACATGTACATTAGGGAGGTGTAGTCACTAAAATGATTTCTAAATATTCCCTCCCTTACCTTAAGCCGACATTGCAACCAAATGGAAGTCCTCTTGATTCCTTGAGAAACATAATGCAAAAGTAAGAATACATTATGGGCAAGCTTATGGTATGTTGAGAAAAGTAAGAACTTCTTTTGTGAGAGTGAGTTGATTGTTGAAAAATAGGCCTTGTTGATATTGTGATTGCTTGAGTGAAAGGCTTTACTAAACATGAATAAGTGAGGGCATTCATGACATGTGTAGGATTATCTAATTGATGTGTCTGTATGAGTTTGCATTAGCCTGGAAAAATAATAAAAGAGTCATTCTTTGAGCATGTGTTGTAACTTGGTGTAAATGTTGTGAAATGTTGCACCCATTGTGAACTACAAGATCATGATTAAAAATGTTTGGTTGATTTTAAGGTGGGTTGATAAGTCCAAGAGTTGATAGTCTAAAGATTGTTTGAGGACAAACAAAAGTCTAAGTGTGGGGTGGTGATCTTAGGCATATTTACATGCCTACGTTGTCAATATTTTCCCATGAAGCGGTTAGATTGAAGAATGATCTTTAGTTATTAGCTTGATTTTTTATGTAACTTGTGATGATTGTACACTTACACACATGATTAGTTATTTCAGGAACTGTTGAAGGAATTGGAGTTGAAATGAAGGAAGAAGGAGCAAAGACATGCAAGAAAATGACTAAGGAAAAAATCAACAGTGCTTGGCGTACTGTTTGGCGCACCGAGCCAAGGCCTAAATAATAGAGTTCTGTTTGTGGCATAATGAGAGGCGCGACACGCCAAGGAGTAAACTTTAGAAGCCTTTCTCAGGCACTATGCTAGGCGCGATGCACCAAGGGGGAAAAGCCTACAGCAAGTTCTAGGCGCACGCCATGAAAGTTCTGACTTTTTCAGCCTAAAAGTGTTAAAAAAGGAGTCCTAATTGTACTAGGTTTTGACTCCAACTTTTCTAACTCTTATAAATAGACCCTTAGGGCACCATTATTAGGGTTCAACTTTTATTGGGTGTGCAAGAGCAAGTATCCACGTTTGTAATAGGTTTTGATCTTCTAATCTTCTATTTTCCGAAAATCGCATGAACAATTGTATTTTGTGGTTTTCTAATAGCATGAGTGGCTAAACGCCTTAGTTCTGGGGTCGTAGCTAAGAATGGATTGTTGATTATTAAAGGCTTTTTGAATTAATTATTGGTTGTCATTATAAATTGCTTCTATATTCTTGTTTTAGTATTTTATGCTTGATCACCATTAGATAAATATATTGTCTAATCTTAAAATGGGGAGAGGAGAGGTTAGATAGACCATAGAATATAGAGAGCTCAGTCGATCCATTTGATTGAGGTGATTAGTGTTCAGGAGTAACGCCCGGACTAACACCTTGCTTGATTATGAAATAGGATGAAATATGAATGCTCGCCAATTAGTCTATTTATCCCCGCTAAATGATGTAGTTAGATAGCTAACTGGAGTAGGCGACGAGAGATGTATAGCCCGACTCATATTATTAACCCTATAATCCAGTAACTTGACAACTAAAATTAGTTGTAAGTCGATAATATGATACATGAGATTCACTACATGCTGCAGCCCTGTAATTGTCTTTTACTTGCTTGAAACATCATCCTAAATTTATTCACAATTGGTTACTTTTACTTATTGCATAATTAGTAGTAGTTAACAATCATCACAATCTCTTAAACAGTTACTTTTACTTTTATTTGTAGAATTAAGTGTTAAATATAAATTGATCATAAGTCCCTTGGGAACGTTAACTCGTTTCATTAAAAATCTATATTACTTGCGTGACCACGTACACCTGCGTGTATATTGGGGAGCAACAATCAGTTCCCACTTCCAAGTAGGAATGTTGATATCTTTAGTCATACCTCCTGGTTTATGATGTTCTACCTTCACTTGCTGACAATGAGGGCACTTAGCCACAAAATCTGCTATATCCCTCTCCATACCATTCCACCAAAAGACTTCCCGCTTATCGCGGTACATCTTAGTGGCGCCTGGATGAATAAAATACCTGGAGTTATGAGCTTCTGCAAGAATCTGCTGTCTCAACTCATCCACCTTAGGAACACATAATCGATCCTGATAGCGAAGCACCTATATCCCCCTTGGGAGAAAACCTCAACTCTCTGCTGATAGACTGCACCCTTTAGTTGAAGCAATATTAGATCACTTTCTTGATTTTCCTTAACCTCCGCTACCAATGAAGATTTTGACCTATTCTTAACTGTTACACCACCTTATGATATGCTTATAAGATGAACTCCTAAGCGAGCAAGTCTGTGAATATCCTTTGCTAGTTCCTTTGTTTCTTCCTCAACATGTTCTACACTACCCATGGATAGTCTACTAAGAGCATTTGCTACTACATTGGCCTTACCAAGATGGTAATGCACACTCATATCATAATCCTTTAGGAACTCAAGTCATTTCCTCTGGCGAAGATTCAACTCTTTCTGAGTGAACACATACTGAAGACTCTTATGGTCTGTGAACACATCTATATGAACACCATACAAGTAGTGTCTCCAAATATTAAGTGCAAACACCACTGCTACAAGCTCGAGGTCATGAGTTGGATAGTTCTTCTCATGAACCTTAAGATGTCTAGAAGCATAAGCTCTAACCTTACCTCGCTGCATCAACACACAACCAAGGCTGACTCTGGATGCATCATGATGAGTCCGAGATTTGGACTCATTTAGGGATTTATTTATATAGATTTAGTGTCCTCAAATGCTTAATTTGTGTCATAATCTGATGCTAAATCCTTGATTTTCAGGTATATGGATTGAGGAACAAATCAAGGACACTAATATGCAAAAAGGAACAAAACAAGCTGAAAGAATGAAGAAGGGCGAGCCTGAGGATCGCCAAGAGCACTTGGCGTATCGGCGAGTGGCTAATGTGACAGCCTAAAGTTCCAGTGTGCCAAGCCCTGAAGGAAGAAACCAAGTCGGCGACAAAAAGGAGCAGTCGACGAATCCCCGAGCAGTTCTGCAAAGCAAAGATATATCGCCCAAAGTTATAGAACTCGAGGATGCTGAATGCCAAGGCAAAAAGGCGATTGAAGAGGTCAAAGGGTGATTCACCGAGTGGTTCGGTGAGCCTAACTTAATTTGCCAAACGACCCTGCGTGGCTTATTTTCGACGACGAAAAATTATTTTGAACATTTTATTTAGAGGATTTTGATGTTGGAGAAGTTTGAAAAGACTAAATTAGTTTAGAATACTTTTCCCTGTAGACTTTCATAGTTTTGAAGAACCTTGGAGATTCAATTTGGAGATTTTTGAAGTGGGTTTTGAATATTCTGCAAATTGAGCATTATAAAGACTAAATCTCTTTTACCCAGTTTATGGTTAATCGATTTGGTAATCATTTTTACTCTTTTATGATGTTTGGCTAAAACCCAATTCTTAGGGTGTGATCATGTGATTATGAGTTGAATTAGTTTATGGGTATTGTTAATTAATAGTTTAAATACTATTTTGAAGTGAGTTTAATTATTAATTGTGGTTTAATTTATGAATTGTAGTTGCAAATGCAGTTCTAATTTTGTGTTCTTGGCTTTCTCGAGAGAGAGGTTTTTAAAACTAAGATTATTGATTAATGATTTATAGGTATTGGGTTGAGCTGGGTTTAGCTCAAGAGAGTAAATCCTAAACCCAATCCTCTCCATCTAGCTCGAAAGAGTGGATAAATTAAGGTGTGGGCTATTCTTCATTGTTATGCTTGTTGATGTTTGAAAGAAATCACTTTATTCAGGATAGTTGTTTTAGAGAAAGGTATCTCCCTTATAGTCTAGCCTACTCACTGATTTTTAGTTGTTTACTAGTAGTTTCAATTATCCATATATCAAAATTGCCTATAATCGTTCACATCCCAAGAATCCTTCTCCCTATTGTTATTTCGAAGTTTTGTGACTGCTTGTAGTTGATAATTTCAACCAAAACCCCCATATGACATTCGTGTCATCCCTTTAATTTGATTAGTGTCTTTTTCAATAATTTCTATTCCTATGGCTGATTAGACCACATTTGCACTTCCTAATTGAATTTAAAACACGTACCGCTCCTTGTGGGATTCGACCCCAACTCGGTTGTTGGGTTTTATACTGATTTATGATCGTTGACACGTACCATTCCAAGTGCTTATTACAGAATTGTGTCGGCAGGCTGGAGTTCCTCTTGACGATAAGAGGGATATTGAGAATACACCTACATCCTTTACCGACATCCGGCGCATAGAGGCTGAGTACACATAGGATGAAGCAGATATGAGGAGAGCAGCTTTGGTGGACACATCCCCGGAGGTTGATGTTGATTCTATACCTGCAGAGGTAGCTTTGCCTACTCCGGTCTATGGGCCAGTTACATCTACTTCCACTCCTTCCTAGGCCCCAGGTTCTACTACTGCTTCCCAGCCTCCTAGAGTTACTTCAGGTAGCATTACCTCGAGGACTCTGTTCACTCATGCCATGCTTCTCAAGATGGGGCACCTAGCCCATTTTGCCAATGTGCGGGCTTTTCGGTTAGAGGCCGAGGTACCCTGGATGATTGAGCGAGCCATTTTAACTGCTTTGACAGCTCTCCGGTCTTCCATTGATGCCCTCACGGCGAGAGTAGAGATTTGTGAGAGAGGATAGAGGGTCATTACTGAGGTTACGACTTTGTAAACCGAGGTTTTCGAGTTGAGGAAGGATGTGGACCATCTGAAGTCCACAGACTTCACTTCACTGTTTGAGTCACCAGAGCTTCCTGATGTTCCGGGTGTAGAGGTCCCGGCCAATTTTGTTATGCCTCTGGCTACAATCGGAGATGAGACTATGGAGGATCTGGCGACTGCTAAGTCAGAGGCGGAGACCGATGATGAGCACCTCGATGTTCAGGAAGCGACCATTTATAGAGACCTACCTGATTTAGAGGAGACGATAGTAAAGTCAGTTATTCAAACATCATTGACAGATACCTCTAGGGCAGACATTAGTGGAGCCGGTGTTGATGTTACCCTGGACACTAATGCCCTAGACCAGAGTGTGACCCCAAATAGTGATGCCCCGACAGATAGAGTGACTGTGATGCAAACTTCACCCCAGGCTTAGCCTGGCAGGATGATATCTTTACCTCCCTCTATGTTGTTTTTATTGATTTTTGGTGTTTTAGTTGCATTTGAGGACAACAACTTTTCTTTTGTGGGTAGGGTGAGGTATTCCCATACCTACCTCTTGTGATTACATTTTTGTTTGTATATATTGGGTTTTGTGATCTATTTTTGTGTTTTGATTGTGTTTGGATATTAATCTTGTGGATGTTTGAGCTTGTGGCTCCTTGTTTTGAATGGAAATGGTTACAACCTATTTTTAAAATTTGTGCCACCTCTATTGTTTGTGACTGTGGCTGTTCTTGTGCAATTTTGAGTATCGGTTATCATCAATACCGATGACTTAAATAGTGCTCTTAGTTGAATGAAATGAATGTGCGACTACGACGAGGCCAAATGAAGTTGCATAGATAATATGTGAACTTTTAGCATCTCGTTATGACTAGCCGGTTATCGAATGAGTCTCTTGTGATGAACATTGCACACTAGCTAGAAAGTGTGGAGTCTTGTTTGATATTGGTGCAAATGCCTTGTGTGATGAGCCTACTTTGAACATTGTGTGATGACACCTAGAATTTGCCCCTTTGGTCCGATTGACTAAGTGACACAAGCACTTGAAATGATCTTAGGCAACAATTTTGAAGACTGAAACAATTTTACAACATACCTCTTTTGTGGCCAACCTTGTGAGATGTGTGAACCTTGCTTGAACTCCCTTGAGCCTTATCCCTTGGAAGAAACTTGAACAATTGTGACCTCTCAATATCCATTCACCCATAACTCTCATGAAATGTGGTTTGTTTTAATAGCCAACTTAGGCCAAAAGCCTAAGTTGGGGGTGTGATGAAAAGAGAAGGTAAATTAAGAAGTGTGAAAATTCCCCTTTGAGCCATGGTTTTGAAAAAAAAAGATGGAACCCCTCCATAAAAAAAAAAGAGAAAAGAAGAAAGCAAAAGAAAATGAATGAAAAAATTGTGAAATAAAGTAGTGGAAGTTATAAAAGAAATGGGGTATCCGGTAGTCCATTTGAAGTTGAATAATGGGGTGAATTAAGAGCATGATCAAAATGTTGAAGCAAGGAATAAAGTGATGTTCATACCACATTTCATGAGGGTAGCAACCACTGAGCCTAAATGAAAATACCATTACACTCAGCCCTGTTACAAGCCTTGAAAAGACCTTTGTGATGTTGAGTGAGCTGAAACGAATGTTGATTGAAAAATAAGGGCAAACCTATGGGTGAAATCATGCATGTGTTCATCTTTGTGAGTGTGAGAGTCGTATGTGATTTCGGAACTATATATTGTTGCAGAACTTTGTGTGAATAGGGAATCATCTTTTTTGTGAGGGCATTTGAGTACCTTTATTGAACTTGAACGTGCATTTGAAGCAGGTATTGTGAACTTGAGCATCTTTGATAATGGTGAGTCATAGTTTGAATCTTTGAGTGCACAATTGATCATTACATGAGTAAATTGAGCTTTGTTGTGTGCATTCATGTTGAGTCTTATGCAACACTATTTGAGACATCCTTTTTGAACTGCTGATCTTGAGTTTTACTTGAATACAAGCAAAAGTTTAAGTTGGGGGTGTTGATGAGTCCGAGATTCGGACTGATTTAGGGCTTTGTTTATATAGATTTAGTGTCCTCAAATGCTTAATTTGTTCCATAAACTGATGCTAAAGCCTTGATTTTTAGGTGTATGGATTGAGGAACAAAGCAAGGACACTAATATTAAAAAAGGAACAAAACAAGCTGAAGGAATGAAGAAGAGCCAGCCTGAGGATCGCCATGAGAATTTGGTGTGTCGCCGAGTGGCTAATCTGACCACCTAAAGTTCTAGTGTGCCAAGCCTTGAAGGAAGAAATCAAGTTGGCGACGAAGAAGATCAGTCGGCGAATCGCCGAGCAGTTCCGCGAAGCAAAGATAGATCACCCAAAGTTACAGAACTCGAGGATGATGAATGCCAAGGCGAAAAGGCGATGGAAGAGGTCAAAGGGCGGCTCACCGTGTGGTTTGACGAGCCCGACTTACTTAGCCAAATGGCCCTTCGTGGCTTATTTTCGGTGACTAAAAATTAGATTTTGATAATTTTATTCAAAAAATGAGATTTGGATGTTGGAAATTTTTTGGAAAAGACTGAATTAGCTTAGAAGACTTTTCTGTGTAGTTTTTCATAGTTTTGAAGAACCATAGAGATTCAATTTGGAGAATTTGGAAGTGGGTTTCAAATATTCTGCAAATTGAAATTGAGCATTGTAAAGACTAAATCTCTCTTACCCAGCTGATGGCTAATCGATTTGGTAATTGGTTTTACTCTTTTATGTTGTTTGGCTAAAACCTTAATTCTTGGGGTGTGATCATGTAATTATGGGTTGAATTAGTTTATGGGTATTGTTAATTACTAGTTTAAATGCTATTTTGAAATGAGTTTAATCATTAATTGTGATTCAATTTATGAATTGTAGTTGCAAATGCAGTTCTAATTTTGTGTTCTTGGCTTGCTTGAGAGAGAAGTTTTAGAACTAAGATTATTAATTAATGATTTGTAGGTATTGGGTTGAGTTGGGTTTAGCTCGAGAGAGAGAATCCTAAACCCAATCCTTCCTATCTAGCTCGAAAGAGTAGATGAATTAAGCTGTGGGTTGTTCTTCATTGTCATGGTTGTTAATGTTCGAAAGAAATCACCTGGGTCGAGGTAGTGTTTCGAGAGAAAGATATATCCCTTATAGTCTAGCCTACTTACTGATTTTTAGCTGTTTACTAGTAGTTTTCATATATAGAAATTTTCCTATAATCGATCACATCCCGAGAATCTGTCTCCTCATTGTTATTTCGAATTGTTTGTGACTGCTTTGTAGTTGATAATTGCAAACTAAAACCCCCCATCTAACATTCGTGTCACCCCTTTAATTTGATTAATGTCTATTTCAATAATTTCTATTCCTATGGCTGATTAGACCACGTTTGCACTTTCGAATTGAATTTAAAACACGTACCGCTCCTTGTGGGATTCGACCCCAACTCATTTGTTGGGTTTTATACTGATTTACGATCGTTGACAACTAAAATTGGGAGATGTGTGCTTGAAACGTTAAATCACATCACAATAGATAACATATCCGTTTGAACCCTCTGGTAGAGTCAAAACAGGAGCTGTAGTCAACCTAGTTTTCAGTTCTGCGAAGCTTTTCTCACAATCATCTGACCACTGAAACTTAACCTTTTATGTGTTAACTTAGTCAATGGAGAGGTAATGGATGAAAATCCTTCCACGAACCTTCTGTAATAGCCAGCCAAACTCAAGAAACTTCTAATATCTATAGGAGAGGTAGGTCTGGGCTATTGTTTCACTGCTTTTATTTTCTGGGAATCCACTTGGATCCCTTCGCTAGACACAGTATGCCTAAGGAAAGCAACGAATTGCAACCAAAACTCATATTTGCTAAACTTAGCGAATAACTGGCGATCTTTGAGAGTTTGCTGGACAACCCTCAAATGATTCACATGTTCTTCCACATTCCTAGAGTAAATTAGGATATCATCATTAAAGACGATAACAAACAAGTCCAAATACTGCTTGAACACTCTGTTCATCAAATCGATGAAAGTTGCAGGAGCACTGGTTGGTCCAAATGACATAACTACAAATTCATAATGACCATACCGAGTTTTCAAGGCTGTTTTCGGAATGTCACTCTCTCTAACTCTGAGCTGATGATAACCAGATCTGAGGTCTATTTTTGAAAAATGACTAGCACCCTGAAATTGGTCAAACAAGTCATCAATCATAGGGATGAGTAACTTATTCTTGATTGTGACTTTGTTCAACTGCCGATAGTCAATGCACATCCTGAGAGAACCATCTTTATTTTTCACGAAATACTGGGTCCGATGAAGCCCTTATCTAGAAGGTCTTTCAATTCCTTAAGCTCAGCTGGAGCCATTCTGTAAGGAGGAATAGAAATAGGCTGGGTATTCGGAAGGAGATCAATTCCCAAGTCTATTTCCCTTTCGGGAGAAACTCCAAAAAGATCTTCTGGAAACACTTCTCGAACTCATTTACTACTCGAACTAACTCAAGAGTTGGGGTTTCGGAGCTAGAATCCTTAACCCGAACTAGATGATAGAGATAACCCTTAGAAATCATCTTTTTGGCATTTAGGTAAGAAATGAATCGACCCATAGGCACTGAGCTATTACCCTTCCATTCTAATATTGGCTCGTCTCGAAACTGAAAATGAACGATCCAATCGACCGAGGCATAACATGAATGTACCATTTCTAACTCTACAAGATCTGTTCAGGTGAATTTCTGAGAGACTGTGACAGGGCAATTTCTGTATACCCGTCTAGCAATAACTGGGTCATCGACTGGAGTAGAGACTGAGAAGGGTTTTGAGAGAGTTTCTGGACTGACATCGAAGTTGACTGCTATATAGGGAGTTACAAAGGAAAGAGTAGCCCCTGGATCTAACAAAGCATAAACATCTAAGTTAAAACCTCGTAACATACCAATGACTACATCAGGAGAATCTTCTTGATCTTGGCGAGCTTGAAGAGCATACAACCTGTTCTGGCGTTGTCCGCCACCTGTACTAGAAGAGTTACCCTGCTGAGTCGGGCAACCTACTAGTGCTGCTGAAGTTGTGGACTGAGCTCTACCATTATTTCCCCCTTGACCCTATTTAGCAGAAGGACAGTCTCTCAATCTGTGACCAGACTGACCACACCCAAAGCATCCTTCCTTTCCTGACACTCGCCCGGATGGTTCTTACCAAACTTTAGACAAGTTGGGTAGGATTTGGTGCCTAAAAGACTCCCCTGAGACTTAGAGCCTGATGCCCTACCTTTCTGATCATGTCAGAACTTGGAGGATGGAACACTAGCTGATGAAGGTGCTGAAGCTGAAGACTTTGGCTGAAACTGCGAGCGATTTCCACCACCCGATTTCTGTTGAGAATACTCATAGTTGCTTGTTCTAGCCTTCTTAGTATCCTTAGCATGTTCCCTAAGCTTATCTCCCTCAACCTTTTGAGCATGAGTCATGAACCTAGAGATGTTTATATTTTCCAGCAACATAGCATTCCTACACTCTGTTTTCACCAAGTTGGATACCCCATATAGAAACTTGTTCATTTGAGCCCTAGAATCGGCCACCATGTGAGGAGCATACTTGGAGAGTTAGGTGAATTTGAATCCATACACTTGGACTGTCATGTTACCTTGCCTCAAATTCATGAACTCCTAAGCTTTTGCCTCCCTCAACTCTCTTGGGAAGAACCTGTTCAAAAAAGTCTCACTAAAGCATTCCCAAGTGATAGGAGCTGAATCTGAACCCCTATTCTCTTTTCATTGAGTATACCCGATATGAGCTACATCTTTAAGCTGATATGATGCCAACTCTACCCTATTATTATCTGTCACTTGCATCACTCCAAAGATCTTCTTGACCTCATCTATGAAGTTTTGCGGATCCTTACCAATTTGCGATCCTAAGAACTCAGAAGGATTCATCCTAAGAAAATCACGAACCCTGGCTGCCACTGATCCACCACTAGCATTAGCATTCAGAACTTCCTAATCTAGGACTAGAAGAGCTGCGTTAACATTACATGCATTAGCATTCCCTCCGTAAGCTGTACGAGGAGGCATGATCTGTAAGCGCATAACATCGAGTTAGAACGATGAATTAGATCATACCTTACGCACGATAATAATATCAAGAAAGTGAAGTTTTCCTAAAACACTTTGCAACCTCATTCTCATTAGATGTGGTGCACTTCACACCCATGAAAAAGACTCAACTTAGTGCGGCTTTTGAGACATCCTAGGACTCTTAGGCCTAATGCTTTGATACCAAGTATGTCGTGCCCCAAGTTACCCCCAGGACGGAGACACGGGACCTAGGATCGCAAGTGACCCCAAGCTAACCCTGTTGGCGTATCATAAGCATACTAAAGTAAATTGAAGTAAGGAAATATAGTGCGGAAGCTAAATCATCATTTAAACTAAAATGATGGGGAGTACCCATAAACTATCTGAATATATGAAAGCTGAGAGTTTAACAAGAACCTAAGCAAAGTATCGTTCCTGCTCCTGGCTTAACCATCCTACGTGACCCCCTACTGCAATCAGACAGTGGAAAAAGAATGATAACTTAGGCGCGACGACACCTAGAGTTGAAATTAAACTGGAATTTTTATAGAATCAAATTAGAAAATCATTTCTATTTTGATCATTTCTTAGATTCTGTTGAATTGCATCGAACAGGTCCTTGGACGCTGGCCCTTAGTAGTCTAGTCTACTCGGACGTTTACTCAGACGCCTCTTTCTTATCGAAGACTCTGGCAGCTGGAACTCATCGGCAGCTTTGCCCAAAGCCCTCCTTCCGACTTAGTTAGAAATACCACCACTAGTCCGGCTAGCTAGTGAGCGGTTCTTTCGGCGTACTCGGTTAGGTTGCCATCTAGGTCTCGGTCGGGGGCGACTGTACTTAGTACTAGTGCCACAGAGAGATATGTTTTTAGATCTTCCAAAATAAAAGGAAAAGGATGCTTGTACGCACATTAGATTTGCTAAACTAAAAGTCAAACTCAAATACTAAAGTTGAAACTAACTATGTCTAAAAATAAGCCTCTAACTGACTAGAAGTGTTGGGACATGCCCCAGCTAAATCTAGCAAATACTGAAACTAAATACTAAACACAAAGGAAGATAATCATGTCAATCGTCCTCGAAGAGTGAGGACTCGCCACTGATGCTGCTGAAGTGAAGATCGGGAACTGATCTATGAGTGATCTGGAAGCTGAGAACTTGAACCTACATCACAAGAAGATGTAGCACAAAGTATGCGTCAGTACTTGAAAGGTACTGAGCATGCATGACAGAAAAAAGCTGAACAACAATCATAATTGAACCAAAGCATATATCTGAGCAATGATAAGAAATAAGCATGACACTAAACTGAGAATAGTGAACATGAAATAATTGAATGCAATGACCAAGTTTATTAACATGTTGAGACTGAATACTAAACTGTGACTGATAACATGGTCAATGCAATAGAATATGTCTATAAGGGAGCTACTAATAACCTACATAAAACCATATGAGCTAAATGTGGAGTCCGATGTATACACTCAATTGAGAGGACCCAATATACCCTGCCAGAGGTATATAGAGGCATGACTAGCGTGATCACTAAAATGATGCCCACAGAGGGGACTTACAACCTATGGGCCAAATAGTTCTGGGACTTGAGGGTGACTGACCCTAGTCCACTCAGTATTAAACTTCTCCCAATAGATGATGTAGTTAACAATTTATGACTGAATTTCTGTAATACTGGATAGCTCAAAACTTGACATGCTAACTGAAAAATGCAACATTAACTTACTAATAATGAAATATTCAAATCCGAAGCATTTGTATCTGAAATATCTGACCTAGCATGTGTAATTCATGAACTAAAAGAACTACATAGCTAGGGTTCTGAATTTCTTTAAGGAAAATAAGCAATAACATGATAATCTGATTTGGTATCATTCTAACAGTTAAAACCCAACAATCTCTAACATTCAAGAAACCCTAGGTCTAGTGTAACGACTCGGAAAATGATAGAGTGAAACTAGAGCCTCACATGTGAGTTTGGAGTCGAGAACTTAATGAAATGATTATATTTGAATTTGACCCAAAAGTTCTTAAAAATGTGCTTCGGAAGTTACCGGAAACTTGTTTAGCT
>JAJOOR010005368.1:0-39249 GCA_036250505.1 Solanum acaule | reverse complement strand
AGGGGCACCTCTATTTATACTACCTCCTAGGGACTAAAATGTAATTAATATTTACTTTACAAGGCCCTAAAACTATTTACACTTTGGTCCCTCCCTAGAATCTTCTACTAATTCTAGGAAATTCTAAAGCTTTCCAAGAAAATATCTAGTCCCTCTTCTAGAATTCTCTATACATTCTAGAGAATTCTAAGGCTTTCTTGGAAACTATCTAGGACCTTCCATTGCCTTCTAAGTTATTCTAGAGAATTCTAAGGAATTCTCTAGCCTTCTTGAATAATCTAAAGGGTTCTAGAGTTTTCCACAAACCTCTCCACAACTCTAGGCCCTTCTGCCCCTATCCGGACGCAAAATTTAACTGTGATGTGGCGGGACGTGACACTAAACTCTGTTGGCAGGTAAAAATTGGCTGAAGCCCATAAATGCAAGGGAAACTAAAGGGCAGAGAGTGAATTTTGGGGACTCAAAAGTCCAAATGCAGCAGAATAAGAAATGAGTTGAGATCCAACTATTTTAAAAATAGATTTTCACTTTTAATCTTTAAGAAAAGACAAAAAAATAAAATAAAAACTCTTCATGTTATTTTATATTAGTAAACACCAATTAATAGAAATAAACTATTTCCATGATAGATGTGTCAAAATTCGAATATAACAAGTAAAAGTGAACGAACGAGATATTTCTTTGATCTGGATAACAGCCGCCACTTAGCAGAGGTCGCCCCAATAAAACAGATATTAATGAGAAATTGATAATTGTCTTGTTTAGTCAACATCTACTTTGTCACCCTTCTTACCTATAAATACCTTCTACTTCACCACTCTCTTCGCATCACTTATTACTACTTCTATTAAAATGAGGCTTTCCGAATTCACGGCTTCTACTTTACTTTTTTTTTCTCTTATTGTTAACTATCTCAGCTGAACAATGTGGTAGGCAGGTAGGAGGTGGAGGTGCGCGTTGTGCTGCGGGACTCTGTTGCAACAATTTTGGCTAGTGTGGTTACACTGATGCCCATTGTGGTCCTGGCAATTGCCAGATCCAGTGTCCTTCTCCAAAAACACCTACACCTGGCCTCGATCCTCCTGTTGGAGACATAGGCGCCGTCATCTCACATTCCATGTTTGATCAGATGCTTAAGCATCCCAACGAAAATTCTTGTCAAGGAAAGAATAATTTATATAGTTACAATGCATTCATCAATGCTGCCAGGTCTTTTCGTGGCTTTGGCACTACTGGTTATACCACCACCTGAAAAAGGAAAATCGCTGCTTTCTTTGCCCAAACCTCCCATGAAACTACTGGTACATCAATTTGAAGTTGATGGATTCAACATTTAAGATTGAAAAATTATAATTTCATAATTATGAATCTAAAAATAATATTTGTTGAAATTTTAGTACTAATAATTGATTATGTACCAATTGATAGGAGGATGACCTTTAGCACCAGATGGACCATACGCATGGGGTTATTGTTTCCTTAGAGAACTAGGTAGCTCGGGCGCCTACTGTACACCAAGTGGTCAATGGCCTTGTGCTCGTGGAAGGAAATATTTCGGACGAGGCCCCATCCAAATTTCATAGTAAGTTACCATAATTTTAGCAGAGTCATGTGTTACGTCCCACCACATCACAGCTAAATTTTGCGTCCGGAAAGGGGTGGAAGGGTCTAGAGTTGTGGAAAGGTTTGCGGAAAACTCTAGAACCCTTTAGATTATTCAAGAAGGCTAGAAAATTCCCTAGAATTCTCTAGAATAACTTAGAAGGCAATAGAAGGTCCTAGATAGTTTCCAAGAAAGCCTTAGAATTCTCTAGAATGTGTAGAGAATTCTAAAAGAGGGACTAGATATTTTGTTGGAAAGCTTTAGAATTTCCTAGAATTAGTAGAAGATTCTAGGGAGGGACCAAAGTGTAAATAGTTTAGGGACTTGTAAAGTATATATTAATTACATTTTAGTCCCTAGGAGGTAGTATAAATAGAGGTGCCCCTCATTTGCAAGGCACCATCCAAGCAAGCAACCAAGAAAGTTGTAAGCCTCCAAGCAACTTGTAAAGCATTCTTTCAAGCAATATAAGCATTCTTTCAAAACTCTCTAAGTCTTCCTTTTCATTCTCTTAGCGATCTTAGTTGTAAAGGCTTACTTAAGCTTACAAGATCGTGAAAGATTCGTGAGTAAGTTGTCAAGTGCCGCACGGATCATTAGTGAGACTCTAAGTCCGTGACAAAGTGGTATCAGAGCACTGGTTTGATACTAAGGGAATGGCAATCGAAGGGGACGTAAACGCCGCTAGTACCACCAACGTCCGTCCGGATGGTGGAAAGAAGACCCGCAAGGGAAAGAAGTATCAAAAGGGTAGTGAGGAAATGCTGCTCGACCCCACACAAAGTGAGGCGCTAACATCTCACCCACCTTCAACCACCGAAGCTAGTGACGATGATCGTGGCGAGGAGCCCATTGACGTCACACCTAGAGAGGAGTGGATCGCAAGGGTTGAAACAGCAAGGAAGGCCGTGGAGATATTAGGCCGGCGTTTGAACAAGTTCAAGACCCTTGAAGACTTTACCCTTGAAGAGACTGAAAGCCTTCGCAAGGAGTTGGAGGGCTGTCAGCGGGCCGAGTTCGAGATGAAGGAGGCCATCACTTTCTTGGAGTGTCGGCTCATGGAGGCGTTGAGCATGATTGAGACCATGAAGGCTGAAATGAAAGCACTCAAGGAAGGCGTCGAACTTGGAGGATCATCGTCGCTTGATCGAGATAGGGAGGCCAAGGTCGAGGCTCCCAAGCCACCCATGTTCAAAAGCGTCCGTGACGCGCAAGAGGTGGAGAACTTCTTATGGCATTTGGAGAATTACTTCAAGTGCAACAGGCTGAAGAGCGACGAGAGTAAGATCAACACCGCTGTGTTGTATCTTTCGGAGATGGCCATGCTATGGTGGAGGCGCAAGGAGGTCAAGATAGGGAAGGGGATGTGCACCATCAACACCTGGGAGCAATTTCGGGAAGAGTTCAAGAAAGCCTTCTTCCCTAACAACGTCATCTATGAGGCAAAGCGCAAGTTTAGGGAGCTGAAGCAAACGGGTAGCATACGCGTATATGTGTAAGAGTTCACTACCCTCACGCTTCAAATTCCTAACCTCACGGATGACGATATGTTGTTCCACTTCATAAATAGGCTGCAAAATTGGGCTAGGATGGAGTTGGAATGTCAGCAAGTCAGGACCATAGACGAAGCCATCACGCAGGCCGAAGCTTTGACAGACTTCAGGCAGGAGAAGCCCGACAGAGCCTCAGGAGAGGAGATGAGAGAAGAGGTAGTCATGGCCATGGTGGGGGAGATCGTGGCAGAGTCGAAAAGCAGTGGACACATCCCAAGAAGCATGACACATGTAAGTCCGACGGCAAGAAGTTTGGACGTCAAAGCAATGCCGAGAGAAAGGCAGAAGCGGCCAAAAGAGGAGGTTACTACATATGCGGCGGGCCGCATGGTTACGCAAAGTGCCCTGAACTGAAGATTTTCAAACTCACTTAAGACCATTCGTGATCCCCACTTCACTCTTATTCCATTCCTTTCGACTCGCAATCTTGGTGCCATCCTGCGAGAGCGGAAGGAGAAAGACGCCCAGGAGCAAGGACAAGGCGAAGGGACGACATAGTTGGGCTTGATAAAACTATGCGAAGCCATCACAAAGTAGTCAGAGAAGCCAAGAGGAAGCGACGCGCAATATGTCAACATTACGATAAATGGAAGACCCGCGCGTGCTATGGTCGACACGGGTGCAGAGGTCAATATCATGACCAAGACGGCAGCGACAAGGTTGGGCCTGAGTTACAGTCCAAGTAACGCCCAACTCAGGACGGTCAATGCACTCTCGACTCTTGTGAGCGGAGTCGCACTTGGAGTGAGCATCACGCTAGGCGAGTGGCAAGGTAAGACCAATTTCACAGTCGTTCATGTAAATCTCTTCAATGTAATTCTTGTGCAGGAGTTCTTCTAGCAGTGCCACGCAGTGATCGACCCTTACTTCCAACGACTTCTAGTCATGGAGCGAGAAAGATCATGTATGGTGCCCCTGGTCAAAGTACCGAAGACAGAAGGACAAGTAGGCCTAACGGCCATGCAGCTCGAGAAAAACCCTAAGAAGAAGGAGTTGACGCATACGGCCACCATTGCAGGTTCGAAGAAAGACAATGGTGCGAAAGGGTCCCTACCG
Source organism: Solanum acaule (assembly GCA_036250505.1). NCBI lineage: Eukaryota > Viridiplantae > Streptophyta > Magnoliopsida > Solanales > Solanaceae > Solanum > Solanum acaule. Next base: position 35,037 of record JAJOOR010005368.1, on the reverse strand, counting down.
CCACGCTCGAAGAAGGTTCCAAAAAGGAACAATGTCGTGATGCCAAAGAAGTCGCCGAGGCGCTTGCCTCCTAGGAAGGAGGTAGACCAGAAGACCGAGCTAGAAGTGATATGGAAGATGTTGAAGGCGTTGCGCAAGGGCCTTAATCGAGTCAATAGACTATTGGTCGCGCATGCACAAGGCTTGGATTACGATGTAGCAGCAATACGACATAGTCGTCGCATCAATAGGTGGGGGAGAGTGTCATGTCATGCCACATCACAGCTAAATTTTGCGTCCGGATAGGGGCGGAAGGGTTTAGAGTTGTGGAGAGGTTTGCGGAAAACTCTAGAACCCTTTAGATTATTCAAGAAGGCTAGAGAATTCCCTAGAATTCTCTAGAATAACTTAGAAGGCAATGAAAGGTCCTAGATAGTTTCCAAGAAAGCCTTAGAATTCTCTAGAATGTGTAGAGAATTCTAGAAGAGGGACTAGATATTTTCTTGGAAAGCTTTAGAATTTCTTAGAATTAGTAGAAGATTCTAGGGAGGGACCAAATTGTAAATAGTTTAGGGACTTGTAAAGTAAATATTAATTACATTTTAGTCCCTAGGAGGTAGTATAAATAGAGGTGCCCCTCATTTGCAAGGCACCATCCAAGCAAGCAACCAAGAAAGTTGTAAGCCTCCAAGCAACTTGTAAAGCATTCTTTCAAGCAATAAAAGCCTTCTTCCAAAACTCTCTAAGTCTTCCTTTTCATTCTCTTAGCGATCTTAGTTGTAAAGGCTTACTTAAGCTTACAAGATCGTGAAAGATTCGTGAGTAAGTTGTCAAGTGCCGCACGGATCATTAGTGAGACTCTAAGTCCATGACACATGGCTAAGAATTTAAGGGGAATTATTTGTTATGAATTTGTTGGGTCATAAATCTAATTACGTGAATTTTGACATTAATTAACATAGCAACTACAACTATGGGCCATGTGGAAGAGCCATCAGAGTGGACCTTTTAAACAATCCTGATTTAGTAGCCACAGATCCAGTTATCTCATTCAAATCAGCCATCTGGTTCTGGATGACCCCTCAATCACCAAAGCCTTCTTGCCACAATGTCATCACCGGAAGATGGCAACCATCTGGTGCTGACAAAGCTGCCAATCGCCTCCTTGGATTCAGTGTCATCACAAACATCATCAATGGTGGCCTAGAATGTGGTCGTGGCAGTGACAGCAGGGTCCAGAATCGAATTGGGTTCTACAGGAAATATTGCAAAATTCTTGGAGTTAGCCCAGGCTACAATCTTGATTGTGGCAACCAAAGGTCTTTTGGAAATGGACTCTTAGTCGATTCTATGTAACAACTTTATCATCTATTTGTTGTAGTCTCTTGCAACAACGCAGGACCCAGCTATGAATAAATTTACTTATGTAATTGTGTTGTAATCGTTTTTCATTTTTAAAAACAAAGACTTTGTCCACGACAGTGGATAGTTGTACTTCTACAGCTGTGACTTGTGATATGTAGCTGATTCAATTCAAAACCAGATAAATATTGACTAGTCAATCGAGCCATCTCATTATTTAGAAAAGGATTTAAGTTATTATGGGTTCACCTTCCCACTCGGTTTTTAATTACAAATAATCAAGATTTGCTATCTTTGATAAAGTTCATCACATACAAATAGGGCAATTTGGTTAAATACCAAAACAAACATGCCCAAGGCCCGACTAATCCAAATTTGTATTGGAAAAAAAAATGCATTATGACATGTTTTGTCCTTAACAAACCTCCTACAGCTTGTAATTGCACGTATTACTCGTCAATCTCAGTCATTTGATGAGACAACTTCTCGTCTAAGTTTTATGAGATTTAAGTGAATGAAAACCTTCCTAGATGATACATATTTTTTTTTAAATTAGTTGAAAGAAAGAAGAACTCTGAACCTTAAAAATTAGGCATCCGAGCTACAGCCACCGTCTCTGATTTTGAGTACTGAATTTTTGGGACCAAACTGTATCATCATACTAGGGATTAAAGCTATCAACTGCAAAAGATATACATGGAAAATCACTGTTAAGGGGGTGCAATTGCTTCATCATATACTAAAGTACATCTTGTGAATCATAAGAAAACACAGAATTTGGGTATTATTTGAGTCATACTAGACATCCTAAGAAACTATTTCAGCAATGTGAAATATAGTTAATTAATGTGCATTTTGGCATTGATAGAAATAAGGTAACTCTTCTTTTGTCTGTCTATCAAAAATCTTTAGTATAGTGCTTACCCAAGCAAGGCCGACGCAGAACAAGTTGAATCCAGGATAATTGAATGGAGCCTTCTCAGATAAAAATAGATCTGCATACAAGGAAATAAAATATATTTAATTTGACATTCAGATCCTACAAAGCCAGTGTGCTATTGCCGACACATCCAGGATTTTCACTAAGAGGGTTCGAAAATAAAAAAAATGTAGCATTTGAGATTTGAATTTGGAACCTCAAAGTAAATTTTGAATCCCGTTAACCGCTAAGCCAACATCTAATCTTATGTTCAAGATGTTTAAAATCTATATATATGTACAGAATGTTTTTTTAAAATACCTTACATATACCGTGTAATTATTTTTGCTGAGCCACACAACTTTGACCATGAAAAATATTTGAAGGTTCAACTTACCTGTTAGAGGAGTATATATTAATGGAGAAAGAATATTGCCAAATGAGCTTAGGCCTGCAATGCACCCTTGAGCAATTCCCTATCACATTAACAGAGAATTAATGTAATAGAAAAACTAATCCAACACATAGTAAATCAAAATTAAGGTAGAAGATCAGCAACATCTAAATTGTTCACCTGTTCATTTGGTCCAACTTGTTTTGAAACAATGCTTTGTAACTACATTTTATAAACACTATCAGATCAAATAATCAACAGAACTAAAACAAAAGTGTTTAATCTTCCTAGAAGTATATAACAAAGAAAACTCACAGCAGGTCTTGTAAGGAAGGCAATGATAGGCAACAAATTAGCAACATAAGGAACCTGAGACGATGAACATGAAATGTATTTGGGAAATAAAAACATCAAATACCTTGAAATTTGAAATATACTATTGAAAAAATAGACAATGTGTTTAGCTGTTTGAAAGATTAAACTTACCCATACTGCCCATGCAATGCTAACAATTAGCATCTGTAGAATAATAAGAACTTTCTCAATAAGTTATTATAAGTGCATACAGAAAATAGAAAAATAGAGAAGTTTGAAGAAACACATACACTTATAAATCCAGCGATGCAGGATAAGGAGAGAATTGCCTCCTCTCCTGTAATAGGAGCCAACCGAGGCATCAAGAATAACTGCACCAAAATTTAACAAGAGGTATCACTTGGAACAGTACTAAACGATAACAACATACCCAGTGCAGATAGAGAGGTTGTTTCCGATAGACCCAAATGTATTCGAAACCATGTTTGATAACCAGAGTAAAAACAGACTACATAATAATTATGAGCTGAGATCTAATCTGAGATATAACAGACTGAGAATGTGCCCGCTTAATCCAGCTATACTCTGTAAAGAGAAGTTAGACTTGAAAACAAACCTGGCCAATTGCTGCTCCAGTGTAGCCAATAAGCATTAAAACAGCAAAGTTATCTTTGTTGTATTGAAGCCGAGCTTTTAAGAAGTACTACAAAATATATAGTGAAACAATAAAATTTTAGAAGCTATGAGATAATCATGACTTATACTTGCAATTGACACTTGAAGGGAGCTATAGAATTGTGTACCAAATATGGAGTTTGTTGTCCACCTTCTCCTAGACCATTCAAGAAAGCAACCACTGTTGCTAGCGAAAGCGTCACGCTGCACCAAAAAGAGAAAAAAAAAAGGACAATATGATTGGAGCTTGTACTTTAGTATGTTCTAATTTAAAGACATAAATTTGAATTTCGAAAGTCAAACAGTTTAATTTTGATCGTGAATTTGATGTTTTGGAGCTTCAACCCAACACTATTTTAGCGTGTGAGCAGTGTCACACCAAACCCAACACCATTTTAGTGTTTGAATAGATTTGGTGTGGTACTATTCATCAACACTAAATCATTTTATTAACGGAAAAGGGTCAAAATTGCCCATAAACTATGCGAAATAGATCACTTATACCCTTCGTTACATTTTGGGATAAAAAATGCCCCGCCGTTATCCGAAGAGACCACAAATATCTTCAAGAGTTAACAACCCAAATTTTTAGTGACGAGGCAATCCAAGTGGGACTAATACCTATTGACCATATCATATGTGATTCCAAACCATATCACATCTGATATGGTTTGGAATCACATCTGATATGGTCAACAATCCCTCCACCTAAGCGTTGCCAACTAGGATTCACTACAAAAGAACTAGACTTTTAGCAGTGACACAAGTCGCCACAAAAGCCCAGAATATCGTCACTAAAGGTTTTAACTGATTTTTAAATTTTAACATTAAATTCTAATTTTGTGTTTTTTTCTTCATTGTTTTTAAAAAATCACAAATGATATCGATCAAGGAGGAGTTTGAAGACACTATATGTTTTATTTTTATGTCATGTGTAAATGCATAAAATGTACAATGATGCATTATGTAGTAGGAGATTTGAATCGAAAAGTAATTTTGATGATTTTCGTAATAATATTGGATGTTTTTAATATTGATAGTGCATGTTATTTATTTTAGAAAATTAGGTTGCTACTGAAAATTAATTATCATATTTTTTTGTTGAAAAAATATGTTATACTAGAGAATGGTTGTTGCAGTCTTAGTTGCCACTAAAAATCACTCATAACTTTTAGTGGCAATATTTTGGGATTTTGTGGTGACTTGTATCACCGCTAAAGGTTTAGTTCTTTTGTAGTGAATCAAGTTGGTAATGCTTAGGTGAAGGGATTAGTCCCATGTGGCTTGCCACGTCACTAAAAATTTGGGTAGTTAACTCTTGAGGGTATTTGTGGTCTCTTGGGATAACGGCGGGGGTATTTTTTATCCCAAAATATAATAGAGGGTATAAGTGGTTTATTTCGCATAGTTCAGGGGTATTTTAATATGTTATTATTATTTTCACTATATAAATTTTTAATACTCCCTCCGTTTCACAAAGAATGACCTCCTTTCCTTTTTAATCAGTTTCAAAAAAATGACCTCTTTCCTTTATTGGTAACATTTTACTTTTTGCTTTCCACGTGGCATGTTTAAGACCACAAGATTAAGGGCAATTTTGTACATTTGACATAACTTTAATTTAGGACCACAAGATTCAAAAGTCTTCTTTAATTTCTTAAACTTTGTGTCAAGTCAAACCAGACCAATCTTTTTGAAACAGAGGGAGTATGTTATTATTATTTTCACTATATAAATTTTTAATTTAATATTTTATAAATTGCATGTTTTAATTAAATTCTTGATATACTTAATTATTTTTTGTGTAATATTTTTATAATACATTTTAAATATAAAATTCTAGTTAATTTTACTATAAATTATAAGTGTATAAAATACAATTATAACCTACACAAAAATTTAAAAAAATACAAATATAAGGACAAAGATGCTCATTTTTTTAACTTCGTAATGTATTAATAGAGTATTTTTGGAAGCAACATACTGATCTTGAACGTTGAATATTTATATAAAAATTAAAACAAACGTTACAATTATGTAATGTTTATTTAATTGTATTTCTTTGATTTCACTTTTATTTGTATTATTCATTATTACGTATAATATTTGCTAGCAATTTATATTATTCAAAAAGTTGTGGTTTAAAATAATTTTATATTAAATGATTACATTGGAAAAGAATATGAATTATAAGGTGAATATGTGGGGAAAAAAAAGAATTTGTTCTATGAAATAAGATAATATAAATGAAAATAATAATAATAATAATAATAATAATAATAATATAATATTAAAAAAAGAATAACATAAAGAGAATATTCTTTTTAGTATAAAATTTGGTCTAGTGAATTGGAGTTGGTTTACACTTTACATTAAAATAATATTAACTATATTTTAGCTAAAATTTGATGTTATGGATGGGATACTTTTTCATATAATTTCAACGGACATACTGGTCCCATAAGAAAATGGAAAATAGTAATCAACCGTTAGCAATAATTATTGTCAATCAACAATCTTTTATGAGAAATTGAAATCTTACCTACTCTTCAGCAAGCAGAAAATATCCTTGAGTGGTAACACTTCCTTAAAGCCCTGTGACACACTTTTTGATTGAGAACATTCTTCACCATTATCGACCAATATAGGTTGATTTAGAGGTTCACTGTCAATACCGCGGCTCGTCTCCTTTACAAATATTCTCATGTAAATTGTTGCAACCATTGAAGAAATGGCAGCTATCTTCATTACACAATGAAAACAACGAACACAACTAAGCAAAACGAATGTAACAAGTAAAAATGAAAATGATTGCGAGCAAGTAAAAAATTAGAGAGAAAAAGGGAACCAGAAAGATCTGTGCAGTGGAGAGGAAACGAGCAGCCATGGTACCCAAGAGAGATGCAGCAGAGCCTATGCCGGCAACAAATCCAATTGCAGAAACACGTTTTTCTTCTGATATATTAGCTGCCTAGAAAAGTATGCATTAGAAAAACAAAAAGGAAATTGCATTATGAATTTGAATTATTAGGCTCAATAGTTACCGCATAAGCAATGGAGAGGCACTCAATTCCACTGTCGCTGACCATACCAGTGAAGGTTTTTACAGCATAATACGCGTAGAAATAGTTTGTTGATCTGCCGATTGCCAATATTACTGCATAACTTTTTTGTTACTTACGGTCCGATTTGGGCGTTCTTCGATTGACTGACCGGAAAACAATTTTTTACCTGACGGAATAATGGAGGCAGCTACCGGAACTGTAAGCAAAGCTTTTCTTCCGTATATATCAGACAGATGTCCAAGCAATGGCAACATCATCATTGATCCCAGCCCTAAGATCTGAAATCAGCAGACAAACGCACACTGGTAATCAGATAATCCATATCTACTGTTTGTCAAAATGATTCACAACTTAGATCGGGATTACACACAGCTTGCTGAAAACCAGAGAGATAAATGGCAAGTGAGCATTCGTCTTGAGAAGGGCAGAGTGCGCCAACTGTAATATCAGTTATGGCAGGAGGAATCACATTCAACGCAAAATTTGCAAGAAATACAGTAACAAATAGGTGCTTCAAGTCGCTCAATTTATCCATCTTCATTGTTCCTGCTTTCCTTTGAAAAACCAAATACAATGGTTTCAAAATCAATCAGTATTTTGAATTTACGCTGGGCAATGATTTCCAAAGAAAGCAGACAATAGTTCCTGTTTCAAAATCAGTTGTATTTCAAATCAGACTGGCCGCAGCCCCGCAGGGACGAAGAGTGAATGTGCTTTACTTGTTCGGCTGAACTAAATAGTTTTTGAGCAAAACTCTCTATTTGTCTTAAGAATCTATAAAACTTAAGGGATTGTTGTTATAGAAATTAATAATTTAAAAAATTAGAATATAAAACCCATAAACTTTAAATTTTGATTCCGCTAAAATTTGAGCACTCACGTGATAAAAATGGCAAGTGCCAGTGTGCTATTCATAGCACATGCATCCAAAACGTCTAATTATTTTATATTATTTCTGAATTTTGATTAAACATGATTTTGAAAATAGAAAATTATGTCCCGACACGCACGAATAGAATATTCTTCATTTTATAAATGATAAGTGTAGGGCTTGGTCTTTTTTTGTATAGTACTTTAACGATGAAAGAACGCCCCCATAAGCTAAGGCGAACTCTCGATTTGAATATTTTGGATACATAAATTATTTCCAAGCTTAAAATAAAAATAATAAAATATGTTTCTAACTAATTAGATCCCTAGTCTCACAAGTGATTCTTTTTGCTTGTATCAACGACACAAGTACACTCTTATGCTCCTTATAGGTGCATTGCTAATTATATCCCTATTTCTTTCTCAAAATAAATATACATATATACATATGTTTGTTTTTTTTCAAAATTAACGTGTGCACGTGCAACTCCATATATATGGTCCAGTCCGCCTCTGCCTATAAAAAGTTTCTTCGTTTTAGGACTCAAATCTATAATTTCTAATTAAATCATTCCATCTTTGTTTTTCTTTTTAATAATTATTTTCTTGCTACAAACATTCTCATACTTGTATATAGTAGTAGACAATTTTTTATTGCTTTTTTTTACTGTATTTCTGGTGCTAGTGTATCATGCACTCGTAGGGGAGCCCACGTTGTCCCAAGGAAAATTTTGGTTCACCCATCCACTTGGCTCAAGATATTGTTATATAATAGAAAGAAAAAATATATATAATATAAATTAAAATTGAGAAAAAAAAGATACAAGTAGACAATTTGAGGAATAAAATAACTCTTCTATAATGTAGTTTATCCTTTCTAAAACATAGCAATAACATCTTTACAAAGTACAATAATTAAGGTAAAACTACAAAAATTTAAGAAGAATGCGTGTAATTAATAGTCTTGATATTGTTTTCTTAATTAAGGAATGAACCCCGCTTGTAATTGTTGGGTTATGAAGGATATTAAATCGTCATGCAGAAGCTTATAATTTGCAAATCATATGATGATAAATTAGATGACAAATAAAACTATACTAAAAGACATAATTATTATTAATATGGTATGACCAATCGGCCTACATACGAAAAATTAATAAAAAAATATTAAAAACTATTGAGGAGAAATCTCCCCATAAACAAAACTCTTTATTGACTACATTGTGGATTCTTTTGTGTTTTGCTATGAGAATAGAGATCTTCAATTTATAGATCTCCAAATTTTTCCTCTAAGGAAAGAATAAACCAAATATGGAAGAATATTATATTTTCTTTCCGGAAAAGTAAAAACATTTATGGTAATGTTTTGTCTTTTCTTTTAGGAAAATATAAATTTCAAATAAGGTAAGAAAATCAGGGCAAAACCCTAACAAATCTCCCCTTTTGGCTGGATTTTCTTGACAAAACTTGATCCGTCTTCTTCATATGCTTGATAAGCTTGTTCTTCACAAAATCTGCATACTGCTGCTTGTCATGGTTAGAAATAAAGTTTAAAATATATGGGTTAAAAATGGTTTAAAAATATTTCATTTTTATTTTTAAAAATTGCAGCAACAGGAATGTTGAAAGTATGGTTGAAACTTTTCTCCACATGTAGCTTGACAAAAATCTTCATTATCATCAAATTTGTTGCATATTGATTTGAAACCACTTGAACATTTCTTCAGCCTCATTGAACCATAGGACCATCGGACCATGGGATCACTGGACCATGTGCTATGATACCACTTGTTGGGTTATGAAGGAGATTAAGGCGTCATGCAGAAGCTTATAATTTGTAAATCATATGATGATAAATTAGATAACAAATAAAACTATACTAAAAGACATAATATTATCAATATGGTATGACCAATAGGCCTACATATGAAAAACTAATAAAAAAATATTTAAAACTATTGAGGGGAAATCTCCCCATAAACAAAATTTTTTATTTACTACATTGTGGATTCATTTGTGTTTTGCTATGAGAATAGGAATCTTCAATTTATAGATCTCCAAATTTTTCCTCTAAGAAAAGAATAAACCAAATATGGAAGAATATTATATTTTTCTTTCTAGAAAAAGTAAAAATATTTATGGTAATGCTTTGTCTTTTCTTTTAGGAAAATATAAATTTCAAATAAGATAAGAAAATTAGGGTAAAACCCTAACAGTAATGAGGTTAAACTAAAAAGACTCTCTTTTGGAGAAATTGTTTTGTTTTATTGTCCTTTTCTTTCAATGGAACAATGTTGCTCTGATGCCACATTGCCACTATAGTCGCACTAAGGGTGTATTTGGTTAGACGAATTAATTATAGAGTATTTTGAAAAATCAAAATTATCGAATTAAAGTTTAATATTGTATCATACCATACCATGCTTACCCTAGTTTATCTAATCATTGAAAATTATTAAAATTAGTATCAGAAGGTTGTATATCAAATTTGAAGTTTATTTGGACCAAGTTTGAAGCAAAGAAAGTGTTGGAGATATTTCTATAAACATGTTAAAGTGACTCGTCAGGATTTTTTGGTCAATTCTAAGTTAGAACTCATAGTCATAATTCAGGCGATCCGTCAAGAGACCACTAATTCTGGTGATCCATCTAGAGACAACAAATTCTGTTGTCATTGATAAATACAAGGGCGGAGCTATATCATGTACAGTTCAACTGAACTCAGTAGCATTTGTTTAATTATTATATTTATGTTACAAATTCATTAAATATATATAAATATTAAGTTTATAAAGCAAGTTAATCAACACTTGCAGTAGCTATTCTAAAATTCAAAACTTATAAAATTGAAATTATGGCTCCGCCTCTATTAAAATACGTACACTTTTTCTTCTTCCCATTTCTTTGCAATAACACTTAGGCAAAATTACTAATTTATGCCAATTAAATAAGAGTTTACCATTTGAAAATTTACATTAGTGCTCCATGTTTCTGTTACAAATCCAGATTTATGTCCAACATTAGTCAATGCACATAATTTATCAGCCAAGATATCAAACCACTAAAAGGAAAACACTAAGGCAGTTGCTATGTATTACTTATGGATCCATTAAGGATACTATGAACAAACACCCCAAATGGTCAGCTGGTTATGTTGTAGCAGTGAACATATCACTACTATTATTCTTGAAAAAAAATCCAAGGAAATTAGGATGGATGGTTTAACGATTCGAATTTATAGCCTAAAAGTTATGCACAAATGCGGAAGGTGTCAAGATAAAATTATCAAGCCAAGGGCTACGCAATTGCATCCAGACAGGGTCCTGACTAAAGTCCATGCTGAATTTGGGTACTTGCAGTTCAGCCGGGCTATCTTGCCCATTCAGTAATTTTGGCCTAAAGCAATTACTCTTCTGTTTGGTTTCTGCTGAAACTTCGAACGGGTTGTTCTCAGTAATTGATAAGATATCGTCTTCTACTTCATCCTTGTTGATTGACATAAAGAAATTGGGGCTCTGATCAGTTGGTTCATGATGTTCGTTACAAAATGACATGGCGTCCATTGGCTGCAGGGTTGTCGAACAAGGAGAGTTGTGTACGAGCTTTGTACCGTTCATTTCTTCTTCAATTGCAGCCCTCTGTTCTAACACCTTCAAAGATGTCGCTTTTCTGTATATTTTGCACAACACTATGTCCTGCATTTTACAATTTTGAATTCAGTATCTACGATAGGGTAACTTGGACAATTTATGAGTCTAATAGTTGTTAACTCTATATTCCATCTTATGTTATCGAGGATATATAGAACCAGGATTAGGTTCATATCAACTGTGTAATTTTTCGACGAGGGGTTCATATGAACTCCTTCTGGCACCCTAGCTCCACCCTTGTATGCGATGTTCCTTTCTTAGTCGGGTCAAAACAGAATAACATCTTTTTATATATCTAAAAACTCTTTACTTCAGACTTTTCACTTTATTATCAATAACATGTTTTTATAAACCATACTAATGTTATGTAATGTTCAAAATGACAAGTTTCAAGAGAAAAATTAACAAAAGCGGATATAAAATTTAAAGTTTTTGGGTTCGAACTCAAAATTCTACCAGATCCCATCCAATTAACTAAGTTCAAAATCTACCGTTTGTACTTATTTAGTGATTTTTAAACACATATATTATCTAACTCTAATCCCAAAGCTACTGAGTTCAAATTGATACATGTCAAAGATGATCTTTTAACAAGAGTATCATATAAAATGAAACGAACAGAGTATACTGAAGTATGAAATACCTGAGGCGAGGAGACGGTATCCGGTAATCGAAATTCATTCATGACCCAATCTGTCTTAGAGCCTCGAGGTGCTCTTCCAGTATAGAAAACCAAAGTCTTCTTAAGACCAATTATATTTTTAGGATTTGATAAACCAATAATCTTTTTATCAGAACCAGTTGCCTTCCAAAATCCCTTTTGTGTAGTCCTATTAGGCCTCCCTCCACTTCCATGTTTTCTATCTCTTGGCACAAAAAAATACCATTCTCTTTCTCCAATTGTCGCCAGCCCTGCTCAATTCAAATAAAACAGAGTTATATTATATTCACTTCAACAAAAAATTAGACGTACAACGATATTATATGTAAATGTTATTGAGATATACCTGGCAGATCCCAAGGATCATGACGATAAATGTTGAGTAGACCAATTACATCGCATCGCGATTTTTTGCCAAGGACCTTATTTTTTAGGTAAAATTCGAGAAGTTCTTCTTCCGTTGGGTGAAATCGGAAGCCTGGTAGATCTTCCATTATTCGAATGTATCGATCACCTTTCGTTATATTGATAACATGTAACACAAAGGGATATATTTATAACATAAAGAATGGTACTAAGTTTTATTATTAAAAAGACTTATGAGTAAAAGTTGTAAAAGTCTTCTTGAGTCTTTCCCCTAGACTTAGAATGACGCGTTTATGGGCAGTGCTGTCATGCCTGTGGGGCATATTCACAACACTAACATATTTTGGTTTAATTACAGTAAGGATACCAACATGAGTTGTGGTGCACGGGTGAAAGTGTTTCACCCTTAATCAGAGCTTTCAAGTTCGAGAGTTGAGTATGGAGAAAATTCTTCTGGGAGCGCCACCCCCGAATGGGCCCTGCAGAGCACGATTCAGATTTAGTTAGAAAATTCAGTTGGGAGCGCCATCCCCGAATAGACCCTGCAGAGCGTGATCTGGATTTAATTGGAGCTCCAATGTGGGCTCTGGACATCGGGTGTGAAACCAAAAAATAAAATTATCCTAAGGATGGTTGTGTTTCTACCACGGGTCGTCGGGTGTACAAAGTATCTCGTATTTACACAAGGTACAAAAAAGAATTATACTTTGTGAGTATGAATGTATGATATAGACTGTTTATCCTAATACAAACAGTGATTGTTTCTACGATTTGAATCTATGACCTATAAATTACATAAAAATAATTTTATCGTTAATCCATGAGACCGTAATGTTGTACCTGATTTATGAAAATAAGAATCTTTGATCCTTCATTAGCAACCGTCAAGGTCAAGATTTTCAATTAGCTGTGACCCTATACTTCTTTAGGTTGAATCGGTCATACTACTAACTTGGGGACAAATTAAATCGAAAAATTACATCAAATTGAAAAATCCAATCTATAAAAACATCGCTTTGAATTAATTTTATACTAAGAAAAAATCGAATCAAATCCACAAATAAATATATAATTTTTTAAGACTTTACATAAGATTTTCGTTAAAAACATATGTGGCGAATTATTTGTGATTTTCTCATTGGATGTTGAATAGAAGTATATATTGCATCCATTTTTATATACTTCAAAGAATCCTATACCAAGTGTTATTGAAACGTGTCAATTAGTTGATTTTATCATGTTCATATTTCAAAATATATTTATTTTGAAGAAATTAATATAAAGTAGGGAAAATTTATTGAATCATAATTAATTTATATTTATTTTAATAGGTTTAAAGAATGATTATAAATAAAATAAAATAAGGGAGGTACGTATAGTATCCTAAACTATAGGGGAGGTGAGTGTTATATAGTGAAACCTACAGGGAGATCTTCGAAATTATCCCATTAAAACTTATTTTCTTCAAATTTGAAATGTTGTATTACCAGTAATTTTTAAATTAAACAAAGTGTAATTGTTTTTAGATTTTATATTGATTTTTGAGGTTAATTATTAAGAGTTGGTTAAGTTTGAACGAGTACATCACTGGAAAATTATTGTTAGACTAACAAAATAACTATAGTGTGTTTATACGTGTTAATTAGTTGATTCTTTTATGGTCATATTTCAAAGTACATTTATTTTGAAGAAATTAATATAAAGAAGGCAAATTTATTAAATCATAATTAATTTATATTTACTTTAATAGGTTTAAAGAATGATTATAAAAAATTTAAATAAGGGAGGTAGGTATATTGGTATAGTATTGTAAATTACAAGGTAGGTGAGTGTTATAGAATGAAACCTAAAGGGATGTCTCCGAAATTATCCCATTAAAACTTATTTTCTTCAAATTTGAGACGTTGTATTACCTAGGGGGTGTGCAAATCCGAACCGACCGATAAATCGGATCGAAAAATGTAATTGGTTTATTGTTATTGTGTAATTGAGTTAACAGATTTTTAATGATTTTGTAAAAAATAATTATCGGGTTATCGGCTCGATATTGGTTTTTAATATTGGGTTACTGGATAAATAGATAACCCATTAAGACGATAGTAATTTACTACTTTGTCCATACATAAATATTAAATATTAATCTTAGTACCTTATTGGTTATTGTCTTTGCTCATTAGCGTTTAATTCACACTTTACATTGACTTTGAGCTCACAACTTCACGTTATACAAAACGTGAAAACCTAAATAAGAACCATATTCTCTTAATTTCGCTTTATGTTGCAGTTGTATAGTTCTTTTCATATTAGTTATTATTGTTTTTATTTTATGAGCATTCTGTAAAGCTACATTATTGTCTTGCCGTGTCAAACTATTGGAGAAGTCACATATTTATTTTTTAATCATTTTCTTATTGGGTAAACCGAAAACGAACCGTTAAGGACCAAAACTGATAAACCGAAAATTGATTAAAATGTCTCATTGGTTTGGTTATTGGTTTAGCCTATTTAAAAGTCAAAAACTGATGAATCGAACCGATAGTACATAAAATCGAACCAAACAAACCGATACACACCCTTAATATTACCGGTAATTTTTAAATTAAACAAAGTGTAAGAGTTGGTTAAGTTTGAATGAGTACATCACTGGAAAATTATTGTTAGACTAACAAAATAACTATACTGTGTTTAATAGTACATATATTTGTCAATTTCTGGTAAACACATATTGATTTATTAAAATCTTTTTAAAACTCCAAGAAAATAATATTGAAATCATACTCATGCGATGAAAAAATCGGAAAAACTGAACCGATCAAGTGGATATTATTGGTTTGGTCGTTTGATTTTGATTAAAAAAGGGAAAAAATAACAAATATACCCCCAAACTATCGTAAATGTAAATAAATATTTCCGTCGTACTTTTCGTTCATTAGTGCCCCTATCGCCCAAAAATCAGTGCAACTTTACCCCTCACTCTAACGAAAGACTTATTTGGTACACGTGGCGCAATTCTAGTAAAAAGGGTATATATGCTCTAGTTTTTGGACGGCAGAAACACCAATGTCCTAAAATATGACGAAAGGTATTTGCATATTATTTACGATAGTTTGGGGTATATCTGTCTTTTTCCCCTTGTGAAAATAAGAATCTTTGATCCTTCATTAGCGACCGTCAAGGTCAAGATTTTCAATCAACTGTGACCCTATACTTCTTTAGGTTGGTTGAATCGGTCATACTACTAGCTTGGGGACAAATTAAATCAAAATATCACATCAAATAGAAAAATCAAATTTATAAAAGCATCGCTTTAAATTTATTTTTGTACTAAGTAAGAAAAAATCGAATCGAATCAAATCGAACCAAATAAATATATTTTTTTTTAAAACTTTACTTAGGATTTTCGTTAAAAACATATGTGGTGATTTTTTTGTGATTCTCTCATTGGATGTTCAATAGAACTATATATTGCATCCCTTTTTATATTATTACTTTACTTTACTACTATTTAGAAGAAGCAGTTGTTCGTCAACATGCCTGCTTCCTTAGCCAGGAGTAATATAGGAATTTACTTTTAGTGTTATATAGAAATATAGAGTAATGACATAAAGTCACCATTGAAGTTGTCTCGAATTTTCAAAAAGACACCTTAACTTAGTAACTGTCCTATTACCCCATTAAAGTTTTTAATATATGTGTAAAAGGGTCATTTTGACCCATTTCCTCACCTGGGTTGTAAACACACACAATAGGCGCGTGAAGCAGTGTATTCACTGCGAATAATCAATTTACAAGTGACACATGTCACTTGTTTTTTTATTAATTAATTATTTTCTTCCTTTTCATCGTCTTCCCCCAAAGAAAGCTCAAAAAAGAGCCATTGGTGCCTCTCTTGACGGATGATTCCATCATCAACTTTGGTACTCTCTTTTACGAATTTATCATCTTTCCCAAACGCAATAAGATAAGAGTTTGTTTTCTCTTTTAATTTTCGATAGAAAAGGGTAATTTGAAGTTTTTCAAGGTTTAATATCTTCTTAGTTTCATTTAGTTTTGAGTAATGAAGATATTTTTGTGATTAGGTTTTGAAGGAAAATGTCAAATGCAGTGTTTGAAATTAAGAAAGCTAAGAAATAAGCACAATATTTGAAATCACCACAATCGTTTGGATTGGGAGACAAAGAGACTCTGGAAAGTTGAGAAATAACAAAAGATGAAGACATTTATTTTTGAAATGAATCGGGTCGTAGCGTGGGCATCATGCGCGTTGTTCCAGATGAGGAAATGGGTCAAAATGACCCTTTTACAAAGATATTAAAAACTTTAATGGGGTACTAAAACGATTACAAAGTTAAGGTGTCTTTTTAAAAATTTGGGACAACTTCAATGGTGACTTTATGTCTTTTCCCTGAAATATATGGTACTTAACTGTTTTACAGTTGCACTTTTTCATTTATTGGACATAAAAGCCCACCCATATTTCCCTCTTTTCTTTACATCAGCCGAAAAATGTGGCCCCTTGTTTCTGTCTATTCCTCATTTTTTCAGTTTTTCACTATCCAATTTCCTTTTACATATGGACCCCACTTAAAAAATTCTAATCTCTTTCTCTTTATTCTCATCGGTTCACCATTTTTTTTGGCAATTAACTTTTTCGAAATTTAATAACTCCGTAAATATATTTTAGCTATAAAATATATTAGAGGTACAATATTTTAAAAATTAATTATTATTTTTTTAAAAATTGAATCTTTAAATTTTGTTATTGTCACATGAATTTAAACCGATGGAATAATATATATTATAAAAAAATTACGTAAAAGATACTATAAATCACAATAATTAGTAACTGAAAATATAATTATTTGAAAATGACATCAAAAGTTCTAGAATTCACAATAAATTAACAACCAAAAATATTTATAATTATTCACATGAACTGGAATAGGATTAACATATATTATTAAAAAATTACAGAAAAGATATTATAATTCACAACAAATTAATAACTTCAAATATTTTAAAAAAAACATATTAAAAGAATTGATTGATTCTTCAAAGTCTATTTGTATTACATAAATTGAGATTAAAAAAAATATATTGAGTTCATGATTGAGATAAAAAAAAGAGTAACATATATTGATGATCGATTGACTCTCAAAATTTTGTTGGTGACACATAAATTGAAACAAAAGAAGGAACAAATATTATTTGAAAATGACGTAAAAATACTATAAATCACAATAATTAGCAACTTGAAGTACTTGAAAAAATATTTTTAAAAAATTGGTGATATTTAAAATTCTATCTGCGCTACGTAATTGGGACATGGAGAATAATATAAATTATTTTGAAATTACTTAAAGAAATTTACTAGAAATCATAATAATTAATAACTTTAATTATTTAAAAAACATAATTTTTTAAACGATCTTCTAAATTTCAACTATATTACATAAATTGAGACTAAAAAAGTAACATACATTGGACCGATGCTGGCACGGGCTCCAATGTCTAGTACTTTAAATAATCGTATACCAAGTGTTATTGAAACGTGTCAATTAGTTGATTCTTTCATGTTCATATTTCAAAATATATTTATTTTGAAGAAATTAATATAAAGAAGGGAAAATTTATTGAATCATAATTAATTTATATTTATTTTAATAGGTTTAAAGAATGATTATAAAAAAATTAAAATAAGGAAGGTACGCATAATATCCTAAACTATATGGGAGGTAAGTGCTATATAGTGAAACCTAAAGGGAGGTCTTTGAAATTATCTCATTAAAACTTATTTTCTTCAAATTTGAGCTGTTGTATTACCGGTAATTTTTAAATTAAACAAAGTGTAATTGTTTTTAGATTTTATATTGATTTTTGAGGTTAATTATTAAGAGTTGGTTAAGTTTGATCGAGTACATCACTGGAAAATTGCTGTTAGACTAACAAAATAACTATAGTGTGTTTAATATTAACAGTACATATACTTGTCAATTCCTAGTAAACATATATTGATTTATTAAAACCCTTTTAAAACTCCAAGAAAATAATATTGAAATCAAATTCATGTGATGAAAAAATCGGAAAAACTGAACCGATCAAGTGGATATATTTGGTTTGGTCGTTTGATTTTGATTTTAAAAAAGAAATCGAACCTAATCGTCCATTTACACCTCCATTACTAATTTTCATGTATCTAATTTTGCATTTTTTTTTTTTTGTATCTCGTCCAACTGACATAAGTCATATATATGGAGCATCTTTTTACGTAAATATTACATAAATAGAATATATTATAAGAAGTCGTGTGGCTGATCAAGAAATTGAGTGGAAAATCTTGCTTTAAATTTATTTGAGTTATTAGTCCAATTAGGTATCTAAATTAAGATTATAATCTGAATAACATATTCATATATAATGTGAGAATAAGTTATCCAACTTATAATTCTATAATTCTGATATATTCCAATTTTCAATAAAATGACCTCTAAGAAGTGATCTCAATTTTTTTTGAAGGGGTTAACAATATTTTAAAATAATGATCTCAACTTTGAAAACTCTGCTAGGCAAAACTTATATTGTGTTTATAATGTGTGCATGAGTTAGTTTTTGTTTATGAAGATGATAAAATTCAATTGTATTTTTTCAATAATTACTTAACAAGATAGTATTATTAGTTTAAAAGGTTTAAAATACTATTTTGTAGATTATAAGACGACTCTTTATAAAATGATAGAAAAAATTGTGCGTGATTGATTAATACAAGTATTTTTCTTACCAACACAAAAGAACTTATGACATATTTAACACGATAAATAGAATAAATAATATCAAATCTTGTCCATCTATCATAACTTAGGAATAATTGAACAAAATATGCAACTTTTACACAATTTTTTTAATCAAATTAAGCAGATTCACAAAAGCAATTTATTTTCATTGATATCAATTGCAAGTTTGCAACACAGTTGGATATCCAATAATTTAGTTGATTGAAGCTTTGGTAAAATTACTCAAAAGGACAAGCGATTTCAACCAAAATATTAATAATTCGGGTCATGACTCATAAGTCATTTGGTTTACTTTGGTTTGAATATAAACTAAAATAAGTGATGCTAATTCAAACACAAAAAATCAAAATTTACTATTAAGATGTTTAGCTTCGAAGATATACACAACCAAAGTATATATATAATCTATACTTTGACCACATTGGTAAGCTAGAAAGCTTTTCTAGTTCCCAAAAAGAAGTGAGGTAAAAAAGAAAGGACAAATTATCTATCTACACATTCTTATTTATCATTTTTTATTATTATTTTCTACGATTTTAAAATATTACATAAATTCATTTTTTTCTCTCCAAAACTCCACTCATTCGGATACATAACTTCTCAACTTTCAAATGCACGTTTCTCTCTTTCTATTTTCACTCCCTCAATCTGAGCAGTTACTTCCTTTATTACAATTTTGAATTTCAATTTTTTTTTCTCTCTCCAGTCAATCGATTTCAACTTCCTCAATATGTAGTTTTTCTTCTTCTCCAACTTATAGTTCATCGTTTTTTGTTCTAAGTTTTTTTTTTTTTTCATCTTCAAAGTTCTGATACACATGGCTGATGCTCCTTCTTTTGGTATTAAGATTACCCAGTTAACCTAACCTGATATTGATTACCCAATTAGTTGAAGAAGGATGCATCTTCGACTTCAAAATCGACTGTGGAAAAATGCCCAAAAAAAGGGGAAAAGATCGAGTTGCTAGTGGTTCCGGTAAGGACTTTAAGTCGAGATTTATGGGTGACGTCATTGTTGAAAGTGAAAAAAAAGTTGTGGGAGTTGATATAGAGCAAAATAGAAAGTGTAGAAGGATTTTTTTCATCATTTTTTTTATTTAGAAGATTAGATTGTTGAATTTTAAAAAAATATTTTCTTGTTCAACTTTTGTTGATACATATGGGTTCAGATTGTTAATGTATCTAATTGTTGTTTTTTTCCTTAAATTAATGTATAATGTCTTCCTTTCAACATTATGATACATTGCAATTTCATCATGCACAATATCGTGTTCATATATTAGTTTTGATACATAACTTTAATTTATTGAATGTCACGACCCAACCCACCGGGTCATGCGGGCACCCACTCTAATGCCCAAGTAGGAGAACCCTCATATCTCAATAGTTAAAGCATGCGAAAATTAACAAAAAAAATCGGAGATAAGTGAAATCATAGTGTTTTATAAATGAAAACTTTCTTAAACAATTTCGGGTTATGACTTGCAAAGTAATTAACACCCCCAAGGATCTAGTCTAAACAGGTACAAGAGCTACTAAGAGTATAACATGACATAATAATGAATAGACACAGCTCCCACCATGCGAAAGAAAAAGTAGAAGCAACTGGAGAATTCTTCGCCTTCATCTAATGAAGCATCATCAACCTGCATCCAGACTATACCAAAAAGACATAGCAAGAATAGTATCAGTACAACACACATATTGGTAGGCATCAACGATCAACCAACGCCCACCGTATAACATAAGAAATCAACTAGCATGAACATGCAATAAACCACTCGCTCCTCCACCTTTACCCTCTCTTGAATACCTTAGAATTACACTAGTACCCTAACTACTAACCACCTTCCCATTCAACCTACTTACTAGGTTTTTTATCATAACATAGCCATTCTAACGCATAGAAGAGTCCACAGATACAAATGCAAGCATTCCGACTAACCACCCACGACATACCCTTACTTTCTCTTTTATATTACCCAGCCTTTGCCACATGGTACATTATATCAAGCCTTCTAACTACTAACCACGAACCCTTTCTCTAAGGTGAAATTCACCTAAGTATTTACATCACGTACACTACCTCCACTTCTCACCCTTGCAACACACAAACAACTCTTGTCTCTCAGACCTTAACAACTCTTGAACCCTTAGCCCTTCTCGTTTCATTCAACAACGAGATACATAACGAGTTAAATCAACATAATAGAACAAACATATGTAGGTCATCATAATCATTTAACCTTCAAGAGCAATGCAATGTCAATACCATTAAGAACTATGTACAACTTCACAATTTCAAGATATACAATTATGTCAAGTCATTGGTCCTCTCATGGAACCCAAACCCAAACTGTTAGCATATCAAAATGTGGTACCCAATCTAGTGTTTATGCCGGAATGTGGAAACCGATCCCATATTTATGCCGAAAAGTGGAAACCGATCCAAGTTAGTTATGCCGGAACGTGGCAACCGATCCAATGTTAGTGTGTCGAAACGCAACACCCGATCCAATCAACAAGCCACAATCACAAGGTATAAGTATATTCTCAAATCATACAATCAAGTCATGATTCATGACATTCATCATTCATCTATCCTCGTTTTACAAGTAGTGTGATTCATAGTGCAACATTCGCATACATACACGTATTATAATGAAGCAAGAACGAACATACCTCACACAACATGAAATCACAACCATCACCTAGAAGTATACATTGACCTATATCACCTAATAATAACTCGACCATACTTAGCCCTAGTTCATCATCTAAGGCTTCTTCTTATGATTTAATCATCTTTTGTTCGGTGCACGAAGGCCTACGCATGAATCCTACCACTGATTATTATTATACTGCGTAGTGGGAACAAATTTATAACTACTCAATTAATAAAACCTAGCCTACCTGGGCGCCAAGTAGTTGCACAGAGTTTTGGCTTTGATTCTTGTTTTTCTGACTTCGTGACAGTGATCTTGATCGAAAATCTGCCATCCCCCGCACTCCTTACACTAGAAATCTCTTTCTCCTTCCATCCCAAGCTTAGAGAAGCTTTTTGGGGGTTTCTAGGGTGGTTTATGTCTAAATTAGGTATTTTAGGAAGAAGGAGAAAATAAGATTTCGTGTTATTTACATTATGTCTCGCTTATCCTACTCTGGTGCCAGCTTACCCCGTTGTGGCGCCGCCGCCCTAACGGCATCTGGCATGCCCTAGCGGGACAGTAGCCCACTAATTTTCCAAATTTTTGCTTTTCTTAAATAACGACGGTTACATTGAAACACCCATTAATATGTATCAAGTTCATAGTTATGTATTTGGTATATAACTATTACAAATTTCGTTATCTTTTACTACCACTTACATACACCCGAACTTACTCAAATAGAAATTTACGTATCTGTAGACATTATCAAATATTATTATTGAATCATAAACACTAATATTTTTACAACATTATCAGTTTGTATCATATTCATAGTTATGTATATCAAACAACAATGATAGAACAATTGGTTGATTTTTTTTAATTTTTGATTGTTAATCTTTTTTCTGATGGTTCTGGTCTATTGAAATATCTAAACTTGTGTGTCTCACGCCTTTAATTATTTATTTGATACATAATTATTATAAATTGTATAATCTACCATGTATCAATTGTTTATTGTGTATCTGCAATCTTTAATTTTTGTTCATACTTATTCAAATTAGAAGGTTATGTGTCTATACATATTACCTAATAAATACACTTGATACATAAATCATAATGTTCTATAGTTAAAGCATTAATAGATATATACCTGATACATAATATATATCAAATTAATTGATATATACATGATACATAATATATATCAAATTCAACAGTTTTCAAACTTTATTACATGTATTATATACATATCAACTCACTACTGAGTTATGTATCACACAAAAAATGCTATTGAAAATAATTACCTGTTTAATGTATCTTTTATAAAATACAGTATTTCTCAAACAAAATAAGATACATAAATAGTAGTGTATCATGCACTAACTTTTTATACATGATACATAAATTTGAATTTATACTAAATGTATCTGATACATAACAACCACCACACAATAATGTATCGATCTCAAACCTAACATCTTATGGACAATAATTACTTATGTAATGTATCTAGTAGAAATACAATATTTATCAATTTAAACAAGATACATAAATAGTAATGAACTGATAAATCTATCCATCTCAAAAACACAATTCAAAAAATGATTTTCAACAACATTATAAAAGGTATGGATCATCGATCAAAGCTACATATCTCTACAACCTTTTTGTCTATTGTATCAACGCATAGCAAATACATTGAAAATTCTGGCTCTTGTTTCTTCACCTCAACGATGTATCAGATCTCCAAAAAATTTCTCAACTCATCGATCTCTAATTCAGTTGTAATGGCCGATTTGAGATTCACAAAATTAATATTTATACCAACAATAATTCCATCACTTTTGTATTGTTCATATCTCACCCTACTTTCCAGATTCCGGAATGTCTCGACAAGATCGACAGGTTTATGTTGTATCAGATCATTACAATTTGCCAAGGATTGAATCTCATTGCCAATAAAGTTTTTCCGTGATTTCCTTCTACTATAAATATCAGAATTTCATGTTTTTTCTTCATCTCATCGATCTCCAATTAGTTTCAATGGCAGATTTGAGATGCACAAAAGATATTGTTTGTCCAACAACTATTCTATCACTTTTGTATCGTTCATACTTCACCTCGCTTTTCTAGATGCCTGAATGCCTCAACCAAATAGATATATTCATCATGTATTAGCTATTGTTTTCGACTTTTTTTGAATTTGTTACGATTTGAGAGAAGAAAATTAAAAAATTGAATTGTTTGAAGTTGTTACGATTTGGGAGAGATTGACATCAATTTGATTTGCGTGATTTGAGAAACTGACAGTTAATTTTACGGTTAATTTTATTTTTAATCTCAATAGACAAGTTGTCTAATGTATCAACTGTTATTTATCTAGATGACACAAATTTAAAAGGATTTTTGTAAATTTAAATAGGATAGAAATAAAATATAATTTGCTCCTTACACTATAGAATTCCTACAAATTTTACAAAAAGAAATGATATTCCAATTTAAGCAATAGAAGGAAATTGGAACAAACAATATGAATGTTTTCCCATTCCAATGTTGGTAAATTCAAAAGTACAAACGCGTTAAATTACTAAGGGTTGAAGATGGCAGAGGAAAATTGATATAGAAAAATTTTCACCATGTTTTATTAGAAAATACTTGACTTGGAAGTCTACCCTTATATTACTACCTTAATTTAGTTAACAAAATTGGAGAGCCCACAATCTATTGATTATTGTCATTATGATGCAACCCCACTTTCCCCATTAATATTCTCCTTCCCATTTCCATTCATTTTCTTGCTATTGTACATTCTGAAATACTTCTTTCGTTTCTTTTTAATTGTCATAGTTTCCTT
Organism: Solanum acaule; assembly: GCA_036250505.1. NCBI lineage: Eukaryota > Viridiplantae > Streptophyta > Magnoliopsida > Solanales > Solanaceae > Solanum > Solanum acaule. The sequence goes on along the minus strand of JAJOOR010005368.1, from coordinate 10,483 downwards.
TTTGAGAGTCAAACAATACAAATTTTGACTAACATTTAAGATGTATTTTTTCACCATATAAAAAAAGAGTAATTTATAGTACTTTCCGTATAGTTTTTGAATATCTAAAATTTTATTTTAAAATATCGAATAAATGTAATATAATTTAGCTTTGATAATTAGTCAAATGGACTCTCGAAAAACGCAACATTACAACTAAAGAGGAACGGAGGGAGTATTTATTCACCAACGAGTTATGGTGCAGTGATGTGACTTTTTCACCCTTAATCAAAAGTTTCATGTTTGAGCCTGGATATGGAGAAAATCTTATTGGAAGTATCACTCCTGAATTGGCCCTGCAATACACGGTCTGAATTTAGTTGGGGCTCCAATATGGGCTACGAGCCATCATTGAGCACTAAAATTTAGATAAAAACAAACTATGATCTTATTCTATTTTCTTAAAGCAAAGTTCTATTCTAAAAAAAAACTCTTTTCTATTTTACAAATTAATTTTATGAAATGTTCATTTAGTCTTAATGTGTACTAGTATACGTGCCCGCGCGTTGTGCGGATAATATAAAGAATTATTAATTATATATATAATAATGACCTATTTCAATATATATCATTTCTCATTTTTTTAATCAAAACTCTTTTTGTTATTTATTTCTTAAATGCAATATAATTAAATCTCCATGAAATTGAAGAAGAAATCACGTGATCATTTGATAACTTGTACAATATACTTGCTTTTGTTTATTACTACATTATTAACTACTTAATATCATGACATTATCGACTAAATTTTGATTATACATATAGTCCTCCTAAAATATTAACAACTAATTTTTCTTTAATTAAATCTGTTATTTAAAAAAAAAAAAAATCTCCTGTAATTTTTTTAACTGTCATTGTTAAAAATAAGTTTTTTTTTCTTTACATTACATTTACATCACCCTATTTTTAAAAATAATTATATACTTTTTAAAAATAATGAAATAGATGTCAATCAATAAATATAAGTATTCTAATTATGATAAAAATAAGAATTCAAAATACATAAACGCTAGCCACATGTATAATCATTTAGATTTTAAAAAATGAAAAAAGTTAAATTAAATGTGGTAACTATATTTAAAAAGATGGTGTTAAATAAAATACTTAACACTATTGTAAATCCTATTAAATTTTTAAAAAATAAGTATAAAGAGCCAAAACTAAATACTATTGTATATTTTCGTGATTTTTCTAGTGGATTATATTATGATTTTTTTTTTATCTTTTTAATTAATTTATTTATTTTCCATTTTCCCATTATCTTTAGTATGTAGTTTACAGGAATATCCATCTTCATTTTTATAATTTTATTTAAGACTAAATAAAGAATATTAGTTTCTAGTGTTTGTTATTTGGAGTGAAGATAAATGAGTTATTGTGTTACTATGATTTAGGAGAAGAGATTCTACTCTGTTAGGAGTGTTTAATTTTTAGATAGTTATTAATCAATTACTTTAATTTTCTAAATTCATCATAAACTACTGCACACATATTTAAAATTGACCTTAATAATCTTAAAAATCAATTGCAGTAACAAATGAAGATAAATTAATTCATTTATAATCATAAGAGATAAAAATAAAAAACTCATACAATTTTCATCCATTTTAAATAAAATTACAAAAACAGAATGGAAAACACGGATAAAAAAAAATGGAAAACACAGAAAAATTCAAATAAACCTACGTAGAAAAAAAAGGGATAGCATGACAAAGTGGTTACTTTTTTATTTGAATTTAAAAGTGGTTACCTAAAACTACTCAACTGGTCATGTACACTTTATCTTTAAATGTTCATAAATAAATAAATAAATCCAATTAAAAAGCTTTTTCTAAAAATAGGCATCTACATTCTACATGCTAAACAAACTCACACTAAATTGCAATGGTAAGGCAACACAAAGAAGTCACCAACATTCTTGCACAGAGCAAGCAGTGTTTTGGGCATGCATATATGTGTTGCTCTACTCGTGTGAAGAGATCGTTTTTGATAAGTAGGATTTAGTTATGGTCTCAATTGAGGACAATTCATTTATAATCATAAATTTTGTTAGTTTTTTGTTAGATTCTAGATATATTGTATGAATATTTGAGGTCATTCTATATGCAATATATATTGAAAATATACTGAGGATGGAGACTTGCTTGAATCACAATGAACTAGACGACATAAAATTTACCCAATAATGATAAAGCACAAAATTTCAAACTTATAACTAATTTTTTCAGCGTTAAAGTTTATCATTTTCATCATTATCATAATACAATCACTTTCAAAATATAATAAATTATGTTCTTCAAGGTTAAACTTTTTCGAATATTTTTTGCATGATATAGTAGATATTCAGAATCAAGGATGAATTATTTTACAACGAAAAGTAACTTAACAATTATGATTTTACAGTAATATATCTAATACAAGTTTTTTTCTTCTTCTTTTTACTTCTTCATCTTTTAACTTTCTCTTTAAATCTCATATGAAGATGATAAAACACATCGATGGAGGAAAGATTCACAAATATATTGAAGATGTGATATTAAAAATAAAAATTAGGAATAAACTACTTACTTTTTCTCTCAAATATAATTCAATTTGTACTTTGGTATGTATTGTTTATTTATTACATCTTATTACCTATTTTTGTCTCATAAGTATTTAAATATCTACTTTATTTGTTTATATCTTATTTATAATTTATAATGTATTTTGTGTATCAGAAAATTAGATCAGAAAAAATATACAAAATATGAGTGAAGATACTAAATCTTGAAGTTTGTTGCATTTTAGAGTATGGAGTTTAAAAAAAAAAAAAATCTTTTTGACAACATTTGATGCTCCTTGGTAAAATTCAAAAAGTCTCAGAAAATGATATCTATATATTGCACATTTTATTTTATTTTAATTCCAGCAATACTATAAAAATAGGTGAAAATACTTGCATCAAGAAATCAACCAAATTTATTATTTACACATATTTAAAGTGTCACTCTATTATTGAATAAAAATAATAACTATAAAAATACTTTTAAAGAGTATAATTTTATTTTGATCGTTGATTTTCATTTTGAAATCCAATATATATATAGTCACTTGTTCACGATACAATTGTTCTTGAATTTTTAGTTAGAAAATCATTTAATTATGTTCCCATTTTTTAATATATATATTTATAAGATTTTTATTTAATTATTATAATTTTATTTTAATTTTTTAAACATATGTTTTTACAGTGTTTTTCATTCTATGTTTGCAATTTTTTTTATTTTCAACTTTTTTATGTTTCCAATTTTTTTTAATATACATATACTAAACGTTTATTAAAGAAGATCATTAAACTTGGTGGGAATTTTTTTTTACCGTATTTAATATATATTTATTAAACTAAATGTTCAGTTAAAATATCATCAAACTTTGTGGGAATTTTTTTTACCGTATTTAAGTTATAAGTTTTTTAAAATTAAAAATTGAAAACAGTTTTCCAGTTACATGGGACTAATTTTTAAAATTATTTTAAAATGATTTATATTTAATTATTTAAAAATACAATTTTTGTGATGCTGACACGTAGGCGCTTTTTCCTCTCCTATTATAGATTTTTAAATTTTAAATTAATTAATTTTGATAATTCATAAACTATAACTTCTACTGTTATAAAATTTATTTTTAAAAAAATTAGACAGTTAGCATTTTATTAGGAACAAACATATTTAATTAATTAAAAAAAAAAGAAAATCAATACAACAGTTTTAACGTAAACATTTTAAAAATCATTTCTAATTTATGTTTTTTTTTTTAATTTCTGTTTTTTAAATTGTTATAAATTATTTAATATTTCTACTAATTTTGTGGTGCTGACATGTAGGCGTTTTTTCTTCTCTTATTATATATAGATAGATGACAGTTTTACCAAACAATATTAATGTCTCACACACCTAAAAGAAGTGGCCAATTTTCTTTTAGCCCTTGAAGGAATAAAATAACACAAAATATGCTGTGAAGTAGCATGGTTGGAAACTTCTTGGTATCTTCATGGAATGTGGTTTAAGTCCATTGTAGGTACTTGGTAGGGTGAGGTGTTAATGGCTTGACAAGCAAATAGTATGTCCTTTCAATTGTTTTAAATTGTCCAATTTCTACTTTCAATATTCAAATTGTCTGCTAAGAAATTTCTATTTTTCTTGTCAAGATTCAAAGTTTTTCATGCTCATAGTCAACATACATCCAAAAAAATTTCATCTAATTGCATGGTTTGTACTAGGGGTGTCAAAAAACTAGCCTAACTATAGGTAATTCGTTCAATCTGTTCAGACTTTTAAGGGCTGGCCGAAGATTATTTGAATTGAGTTCAATTTTAACACATTCAAACCTTAACCCATTTTAAGAGAACTCTCAATTGAGCCCTATTTAAGCTTCAATTTCAACCCGTTTTAAGACTCTTTATTTGCATTGATGTAATGTATGTTCAAATATTGAAGGTATGAATTTCTATCTATTTTATATCTTTTAGGATTTAGCTATATCCATTTTTAACTTCTCTTTGTAAATTTTTTTGAGTTGAAATTCAAATTGTGGTTATAAAACTTAAATAACAATATATTAAAATTATTGAGATTAAACGAGTCAAATTGGGAGGGTCAAGACCCAACCCGTGTTTAAACCATTTGAGCTCAAAGTAAATTTGGATGGGTCATGACCCAATCCATTTTAATATCTCCAATTTCAACTCAACCCACCCATTTGACACCCCTAGTTTGTACATCCTTCAAATGGCCTGGTTTTTAATTGGGCCAAGACTTAACCCGTGTTTTTAGCTCGTTTGAGCCCAAAGTAAATTTGAGCAAAATCAGGTTCCAACCCATTTTCTATTTCAATCCATTTTAATATCTCCAATTTTAACTCAACCCGCATATTTAACACCCCTAGTTTGTACATCCTTCAAATGGCCTGGTTTTTATTTTTGTCCTTATAAATCGAACTTATACCTAATGAAATATAAGTTTCTTAAGATGCGGGGGGCTAAGGCACAACTTGTGGCAATATTATGATGTGAAAATATAAATTTGTGCCGAGAAAAAGTTATTTTTCTTGAGACGTAAAAACAAAACTAGCACAAAATAGGGTCAAAACTCGAAAGTGCAAATGACCTCAAATTTTCTTATTGATCGAATTATCTTTTAGAAAATCCAACAATTCAATTCCACGAATAGTAAAACTAACAATAAAGTAGGGGATCACAATGAACTATGTAGTCCACTGCTATTTGAACCTTTCTAAAAAAAATAGAAATGTAGGGGAAATGGGAAGAGAATTACAAGGTGAGAATTGAAATTCAATAAACCAACTGAGCTATTGAAATTTTCTACTAATATTAATTCGAAGCTGAATCTATAAAATTACTTGAAATGAGAAGAGGAAAAGATGAGCACGAACGTCAATAAGTTTCAACAAAGGGTTATAATGAGACTTAAGCAAAACTGAAACAAATATTTACAAATTTAATAATCAAGTGACCATCAAAAAATGTGGTGCAGGGCTACTCCTCCATTGATTAGAGATATCGGATGTCAAGTCTTGAATATGACAAAATTCTTGATAAAGAGTCCACATGACATACTTACATATAATTCATAATGTTACACCAACATATACAAAACACATATAACATTATACTAGCATATATACCATATGTACATTAAACTAATAAGGCATAAAACATAAACATGACCTTTAACTTGACGTTAGCGGATAACTATGACCTTTAATTTTGGATGTGTACAAGTAGGCACTTAAACTTGTATAAAATTGAATAAATAGACACAATCGTCCTACATGACACCCTACATGACAATTTTGTGTCCTACGTGGCGTCATATGTATATTATGCCATGTACGTAGGACAAGTGTGTCTACTTATTCAATTTTATATAAGTTTAAGTGTCTACTTGTGCACACTCAAAGTTGGAGGGCATAGTTGTCCGCTGAAGCCAAGTTAAGGGTCATGTTTATGTATTATGCCAACCAATAAAGTGTAGATTACATCATGCACATAATCATATCCTCGATACAACCAACTAGTACATTTCAATTCCCGCTGCATGTTCTTGATCAGTCATTCAGAGACGGAGTTAGAATTTTAAGTTTGTAGGTTCAATATTGGATTCTAGACTAAATAATTTATACAAATTTAATAAATTCCTTAATACAAAGCTCCGGCCCTGCAGTCAGCCCCCCCCCCCCGCAATGTCTTACCGTACATCAAAGATTAGCTTAACCCTCCAGAACAATCTCCCAGTGTCAAACCAATCAATTGGACTTAATTATTACTTTCATAATTAACTTAAACCTTGGTCAAAATCAAAGTCTTTAGGTCAAAATTTTAGATCAAATATCTAATGATTTCAAACATATGATTTAGATTTCATTTCAAAGTCCATTCAGTTGTAAATTCCTAATTAGTTTTCCTATTTGAGGACTACCACTATTTTACACATCTGATTTCATGTTCTGGTTGTTGAATTTCAAGAATAATTATGTAATTAATTATTAAACAATAAATGACATTAGAAATTGAAAAAAGTGATTTCCTTATTTTTTGCAAGAGTCGAGGATAATTATATTATTACCTCCGTCTCATTTTATGTGTCACTATTTTACTTATCACGTTGTTTAAGAAAAAAATTACTTTAATTTTGAAACTTGTGGTCTAAAATAGGTTTTAAATATTTATGTGGTTATAATTTATTTCATTAAGGCAAAAGGAGAATTTACAAGTTAGAGTAATTTTTTTTTAAATTAATGCTGGTATATCAATGTAATCTAACCAATGTATATCAATGTTGTTATCGAAGGATATACCAAATTCTTTCCAAAGGTTTTCAGTGTTGGATCGGAGCTACACTAAATGAATATATATTTGATTGAGTCCTCACCAATAAGATGGAAGGTCAGGTAGCTGAATTACTTAGATTCCCATAAATTGTTCGGGTTTTTTAGGAGCCTCTAAGCAAGTAAAGATACAAGAGATGTTTTAATTATGCTTTGTGAATTCTTTGCGTTGTAATATTTTTATTTTTTCAATATCAGGGATTCCTTTTATCCATATTTTTGTTACTTAAATTAAATTAAAGATCACAAATTTAAGGAAACAGAAAAAACTAAAGACCACCGAAAATAGGGGCATTCTTGAAAGGAAAAAAGGACAAATATATCCCTGAGCTATTGTAAATGGTATGCAGATACCCTCCGTCATGCTTTTGGGACATTGATGCCCCTGCCGTCCAAAAACTAGAGCATATATACCCTTTATACTAACGGACATACACGTGTCATAATCTTATCCATTGACCCGACATTTATTAAATATTGGATCAACGGATGAGATTGCGCCACGTGTCCCTATTTAGTTTTCCGTTAGAGTGAAGGGCATATATGCTCTAGTTTTTGGACGGCAAAGGCACCAATGTCCCAAAAGTATGACGGAGGGTGTATGCATACCATTTACGATAGTTCGGAGGTATATTTGTCCTTTTTTCCATCTTGAAAATACCCCAACCCAATAACCACTATTGCCCCAACCAACGAAGGGATATTGACAAATGACACCTATGTAAAACCTCAAATTTATATATATATATATATATATATATATAAGTACAAAAGTCTCATACATTTGGAGCTAATTACATCCTATCCCAGAAGTTTCCTCAATTACAAAACATCCAGATTTTTCATTTGTCTCGGATTTATTCCTTGACTGTCCAATATATTGGAAATGATACATTACTTAATGGGAGGGATGCATGAGAGATGATGGATGTATTAAATGGCAGGGATGCATCTGAGAGAGGATGGATGTATCGATCATGCATTCGAGAGGGGATAGGGATGTATCCAGGAGGATATTTTTGTAATTTTTTAAAACGATAGGAAATTTTAGAGATTATATATTTTTAGTTGTGTATTTATTTAACTTTTCATATTTTTTAACTAAGATTAAGTTTAACAATTGAAGTCCAAAAATATTGACATTATAGCAAATTTCATTTATAACAGTCGATTTATTAGGGAGGTCTTTTCTGTCTTCCTTATTTTACACTATATAGTATATATTCATTCATAACATTGCTAAGATATACAAGATACATAGTATTCTTCTTCATGATAATTGTGGATAATGATTTTGCTTTTTTTTTTCATTGTAAAATCTCAAAATAAAGGATTGAAATCAAGTTCTAGAATCACATAAATCACATTTCAGTGGATTGAATCCAAATTCGAGATCACATAAATTTCTTCCTCCCACTTTTTCTTCACAGTTTGATTGAATGTGTGTTATTATTAAAATTGGTTAGAATCACCTAAATGAGGCTATACACAAAATTTGAGGAAGTCTAGAAGTGATTTGGACTTGTTTCAAGTAAAAACTCCTAGAAAATGGCTATATGATATGTGTATATGATGTTGTATATTGTATATGTATATATCACACACTAATTTCATGAACTTTAACGCGACATATATGTATCACACATGTTGTATATTATGTATATCGATATATATATCATACACAATTTTTTCATGAATTTACATAGATATACATGATACACAAGAAAAAAAATAAAAAAAAATATATATATATAGAGAGAGAGAGAGAAAGAGAGAGAAGATACAATGCCGGATAGCCAAATAAAGTTGTCTTCAACCTCATATTTCAATATGAAATTTGTCCTAAATCCATCTCAAATCATCCCTAAACACCTCCAAAATTGATATTGATGCCAACAAAATTCAATATCATCCAATTAATGAAATTTTTTGCCAAAGTACCAGCCTTAACTATGACCATATTTCGCAAAGAAAAAAGTTTAGAAAACTTTTGCTTTGTCTAGCACAAGTTGGTATAGTATCTTATTCGCAAGACAAAAGTTTAATTTTTTTTTGCCTTGTCCGACAAAATTTAAGAGAACTTAGCCTCTATCAACATAAGTTTGTATGAATAAGTTATGCCTTGTGAGGCATAACTTGTGCTTTGCAAAGTTTGCGTAGTGAATCTTGCAAAAGTTTGGAGCGGCAAAGGTTTTGAGAACTTAGCCATCAATATAGGTTTGTATGAATAAATTATGCCTTGTAAAACATAACTCGTGTTTTGTGAATTTTTTGAAAAAATTTAGAAAACTTTTACCTTTTCCGATCCGACAAAGGTTTAGAGAGCTTAGCCTCTAACAACATAACTTTATATGACTAAGTTATGACATACAAATTTCTTTGCACCGCAAATTATTATATTTTTTTCATTATGAGGAGTATTTTTTTTTGGCCACATTTTTGTTATTCAAAATATTGTTAAAAGACGAAAATTAAAGATCACTAATTTAGAGGCGGGTGTTCAAATACCACCTCAAAATAGGGCATTGCAAATACCCCAATCCAATAACCACTATTGCCCCAATTCCAACAAAGGAATATTGACACCTATATAAAACCCTAAATATTTTTCAATACTTTTTGGGTAAATCACATAAATATGAAATATTACAAAAATATTTAATGTTTATCTTCCTTTGTCTCTTTCTCTGCCCTTTTTCTCTTCCTCCTCTTTTTTATTTTTTTTATTTTTCTTCTTCTTTGTCGTCTCTTTCTGTGTCATTCTTTCTCTTCCTCCTTTTTTTTTTTTTTGAAATTTTCATTTGAATAATTGTTTTTAAATCCGTTTTTGCCCATATTTCATTATTTTTATCCAAAAACACGACGAGAAGAGGAATAGAAAAATCAAAAAAATTGTACAATATTATGTTCTCAAATAGAAATTCCAAATCTTTAAAATTATAGAAACAAGAGTTCACCATTGATGGTCATTATACAAATTTTGTATACATTATTTGAATTTTACGAATTTGTGTTTAGTTTTTTTTTTGATGACAAGGGAAACCCCCAGCCGCTACCCTTTAGGTAAAACTCCCGCTCTTATGCAATAGCTCGCAAACCACATAGGAGAGGTAACCCACACTAGGCAAACCTGGTTTGACGAGCTCGACCCAGAAGGTAAACCCCTTGCTTTCGCTGGCAAGGGGTTTTGAACTTGAGACCTTAGTTTGGATAGGTTGTTCCTACAAATAATTGAAAATGTCATTTGGAGTTTATATCCCAATTTTAAGAGGGTTTGGTTAAGTTTATAATTGATTTTAGGAGAAATATTAGATTAAAACTCGAAAAAGGTGAAGTTTATGGAACGGTATCGCGATTGTATTAAAGTTGTATTAGATATGTTTCATAATTGTATTAAAATCACGAACAATACATTTATAATATATATTACAAACTTCACTCCTTTTTAGTGATATCAACCAAAATAATTTAAGTAACACACTTGTAATACATTTATAACATATGCACAATACATTTGTAATACATATTGCAAACATCACTCATGTTCTTAGTGATACAA
>JAJOOR010005367.1:0-41481 GCA_036250505.1 Solanum acaule | reverse complement strand
AATTATTGTAGGATTTTAGAACTTAAAGTTGTGAACTTTAGAGAACTTGAATTTTTGTAGGATTTTAGAACTTTATAAGGTTGTGAGCGTTAGAAATCTTGAATTATTGTAGGATTTTAGAACTTTAAGTTGTGAACTTTAGAGAACTTGGATTTTTGTAGGATTTTAGAACTTTAAGTTATGAACGTTAGAAATATTGAAATATTGTAGAATTTTAGAACTTTAAGTTGTGAATTTTAGAGAACTTGAATTTTTGTAGGATTTTAGAACTTTAAGTTGTGAACTTTAGAGAACTTGAATTATTGTAGGATTTTAGAATTTTATGTTGTGAACTTTAGAAATCTTGAATTAATATTGTAGGATTTTAGAACTTAAAGTTGTGAACTTTAGAGAACTTGAATTTTTAAAGGATTTTAGAACTTTATAATGTTGTGAGCGTTGGAAATCTTGAATTATTGTAGGATTTTAGAACTTTAAGTTTTGAACTTTAGAGAACTTGAATTTTTGTAGAACTTTAGAACTTCAGGTTGTGAAACGTTAGAAATCTTGAATTATTGTAGAATTTTAGAACTTTAAGTTATGAATTTTAGAGAACTTGAATTTTTGTAGGATTTTAGAACTTTAAGTTGTGAACTTTAGAGAACTTGAATTATTGTAAGATTTTAGAACTTTAGGTTGTGAACTTTAGAAATCTTGAATTATTGTAGCATTTTAGAACTTAAAGTTGTGAACTTTAGAAAACTTGAATTTTTGTAGGATTTTAGAACTTTATAAGGTTGTGAGCATTAGAAATCTTGAATTATTGTAGGATTTTAGAACTTTAAGTTGTAAACTTTAGAGAACTTGAATTTTTGTAGGATTTTAGAACTTTAGGTTGTGAAACGTTAGAAATCTTGAATTATTGTAGAATTTCATAACTTTAAGTTGTGAATTTTAGAGAATTTGAATTTTTGTAGGATTTTAGAACTTTAAGTTGTGAACTGTAGAGAGCTTGAATTTTAGTAGGATTTTAGAACTTTAGGTTGTGAACTTTAGAAATCTTGAATTATTGTAGGATTTTAGAACTTTAGGTTGTGAACTTTAGAAATCTTGAATTATTGTGGGATTTTAGAACTCTAAGTTGTGAACTTTAGAAATCTTAAATTATTGTAGGATTTTGAACTCTAAGTTGTGAACTTTAGAAATCTTAAATTATTGTAGGATTTTAAACTTTAGGTGGTGAACTTTAGGAATCTTGATTTATAGAATTTATGAACTAATTATTAGGTTGAACTTTTGAAATCTTGATAAAATATAGTCTTTACGAATTTTTTGTAATTTTGAAATACTTTACAAGTCTTTAAATTGTGATTTAGATATTTTTGTGTAACTTCTTTATAATGTTTTGTGTTTGATTGAGGCTGAATTGAATTGAATTGAATTGTATTGAATTGCTTTTGCAGGTGGGAAGCAGGAACTGCCAATTTCTGCTGCAAAAAAATTGCAGAAAAAGCGATGAACAAGGTGGTTTTCTCCGTCACTTTTTTGGATCTTTCAAAATTTCATTTCTAGAAAAGCGACGGACGACGTCTCATTGTCCATCGCTTTTCAAGATTCTAAAAAAAAAAATCAAGAAAAACGATAGACTTCGTCTCTTTTTGTAATTTTTTTGTAAAAAATTAAAATTTAAAAAGCGACGGACGGCGTTGCATTATTCAAAATAATAATAATAATAATAATAATAATAATAAGCGACTTAGTCCGTCGCTTTTGAAAAAGCGTTGAGCCAAAAAGCGGCAAGATTGATTGCATCGCTTTTGACAAAAAAAGCGATGCAGTCCGTCGCCTTTTTCCGTCGCTTTTTGGCAGTTTTTTAGTAGTGTCTGAAAGATGACAAATGGTTGAATGTATGAATTAGTGTGGTCAAATGTTAATGGTCATCATTATGGTAATTAAAAAGAAGAGCATTATGGGTTCTTAAGATGGTCCTTCAAATGTGAAGGTAATTTTTGGCCATCAAAGTGGTATGAAAAGTTATTAAGCTCAGTGTTGTTGGTGCAACCCAATTTGAATTTTTTTGTAAATCCTCCATAAAAATAAAGGAATACAAAGTGATAGTACATTTAGTACATTTGACCTTTTAAAGTGATGTTGAGGTGGGTCACATAAATTTGATATGGCAAGGTATGACACTGAGTTTCTGATAATACTCATGGAGCATGTACAAATGGTTATGATCCATTTCTTGAAGAAAATGTGATTTGTGTTCGTATGGATAAGAACATGATCATGTATGGTTGGATAAAAGACACATCTCACCTCTACGGGAGGTTTGGGAGATTGGAAAGAAAATATTTGACATAAATGGTCATTTGGTTTGAGTACTACACAAAAATATTAAGAAACAAAGGAAAGAAATAATTATTTCCTATAAAGGTTGTGACCATGATCAAAATAAATATGATTGAGTGACAACACAAACTTGTCATTGTTTGTCAAGAAATTAGTCTTGCATGTAATAATTCTAAACATGAAAATAATAATATTTTTTTCTTTGAAGGAGATGATCACCATAAGAATGGTTTTGGTAGTACACAAAATTAGTTGGGAGTTTCGAAAGGGCTAATTTGTTACTATCCAGAGGAATGAAATTGTTCATAATATTGGGGTTATAGTAAGTCTCAAAAACAACTTTTAAGTTTTGGAGGAATTAAAAGGAAAAATTATTATATTGAGACTATAAATTATGGAAAGATATAATATCTTCAGATCACTACAATCGAAGCGGGTTTTAAATATTTACGTAAAAGATTACCCATGATTTCCTCTTGTTTGTTGTATATAAATCACATGCAAAAGTAAACTAGAACTTTACTAGAATAAATATCAGTTGGCATAACCGGTTGGCCATTTCAATTCAAATGTGATGCAAGAGAAATTAAAAATTCAGTGGTTATATGTTGAAGAAATAAAAGATTCTTCAATAATTCTCATGTGTTGCTTGTTCTTGTGATAAAATGATCATTGTACTAGCTAAGGTTGAAATTGTATCCCCTGAAATTATTTGAAACATATAAAAAAGTGAATGTGGCCCCATTCAACTGCCATGTGGACCACTTACTATTATGATTTAATAGATGCATCTATGGTATGGTCACATGTGCGTTTGTTATCAACTTACAAATTGATTTTTGTAAGGTTGTTTGCTCGAATTATTAAATTAAAGCACAATTCAAAACCATAAAATTATGTTGATGTTGTTGATTGGTTTAACAGAAATTGTACTCCTCCAATTATAGCTAGACCATTGACATGAGAACAAAACTCTCAAATAAAATGTGATATGAGATGAGTTTATTTAACATATAAGCATCAAGACAACAAGGTTCTCCCATCACAATTAGTTCAGGGTCAGGAACCAAATAATTTTCAACTAAAACTTTGATGTGCGCACATATGATTTTATTGCTCCACCACACACAAAGATTAATCCCCAAATGAGATTGAGAATAAATGTTAGATTTTCTAACATTAGGAGGAGATATGATTAACAGCTGAAAATTATGTGCGGGGTGAAATCTCTAGATCCTCGTTAAAAAAAGTGTGAACTGAAAGTTCAAGAGATAATTCATTTGTAAAATGTTGCAAACCAAATGCCAAATATATTAGCTGACCCTATAAATTAATTAAGCTACTAATGCTCCAATAAATGGTCCTTGAAGGACAAAGTCTATGGCACGCCATAAGCATGATAGACCAATCGGTTCCAAATATAAGACTCCTTGAGGAAGGAGATGAGCAAATTATCATGGTCATGAAAACGAGGTAAGCGCTTTGAAATAGCACTACGACATAACACTTCATAGAACCTTGATGAAGGTACATGTACCTGAAATGATGAAAAATGAAGAGATATCAAAAAGTTATGTTGTATTGGAATCGAGTCAAATGACCGTTGATGGTATCTTTGATATGAAGTAGCAGTCAATGCTATAAATGATGACAAGGATCTTGAATTCAATTTTGTCATATAATGTAGACAAATAAATGATTGGCCGAATAAAATGCATTATTCAAGTATATTTTATTTCACTTAGAAAAGTATTGTATTTGAACTTATAGTTCATAGATCAAGATATAATGTCACTGGGGTACAAATAAATCATTGTGCGAAAGTATAATCGTACGATATAAAGTATGATTTATGCCTTGGGGCATAAAAAATTTCGCAAAAGTCCTGACATTATTAAATGGAGATATATTCTCCAGTGGTGAATGCAATGAGACTTGTTTCAATCTGGCAATAGATAAAATACTTGAATATGTATAATGAATGATTATTATGTATAACTAGACGATGAAGGTTATATGAAAATCCTTGAAGGATTTAAAAGATCTTAAAGAAATTTCATTGAGTATCCAATGATTCTGATATTGCTTAACACAGAGAAAGAATCTTTTCAATTTCATGAAAATGGTTAGGAAATATCATGTATTAGTGCAATTAGTGCACTTATAAATTGTTGGTTATGCAAATGCTAGAAGATTATTTAATCTATATAATGAAAGTTGTGTGAAAGGATTGTCATATTATCATTCAAGTTATGCCAAGAAACTAACAAATCAAGTGACTTAACACATAAAAGATGCGTGGTTTTCTTTGAGAAGAAAAGACGAGCTTCAATAAAATTGAAATAGTTAATCTTCGAGTAAGAAATTATTTTATTATGCAAATGCATAATATTTATTTGATCCGCATAGAGGTCGATCAAAAATAAGCTATTTGTTTACATGTTGAGGCACAAAAATATCTTGGCATTCAACGAATCAAACACTAGTAGCCCCTTCTTCAAATCATGTAAAAATAATATTGATTTATGAAGTAAGTCGGGAGTGTGTTTGGTTGGAATCATGACCTATCTTATTCAAGAAATATTTGATTTTTCTTTGGAAAGAATATTCCAGCCACCATATACGAAAATAATATATAACTCAATTGAAGGAAGGATACAATTAAAGGAGACCGGACAAAACATATTTCATCAAAAAAAAATCACACATCATCTTCAACAAAATGGTGAGACAGACGTTTAATAGACCCGTTCAAGTGATAATCTTGTAAATTTATGCACTACGGATTGTCAATATCAATATTTGAGAAGTTGAGATATAAGATTGGAATGCATCGTCTCCGAGACATCAAGTAAAGTTTTTATTGGGGGAGAAAAATATGTGTTGTACTCTTTTCCTTAATCGTGGTTTTGTCCCAATTGAATTTTCCTATCAAGGTTTTAACGAGTCAACATTCTAAGCGTGTTAAAAGATATTTGTACTTGTTTTCCTTCACTAGGATTTTTTCTCACGGGAGTTTTCCTAGTAAAGTTTTAACGAGACATATTATCTATGGACATCCAAGGGGAAGTGTTATAAAATAATATAGTATAGATGTCCACTACACCAAGAAGTTACTCTCAACAATTATCTACATTACCTCCCTCCATTATGAAGATAGCTTCCACCTTTATGACCATTATTCTTGTAAGCTTACACCTCCATCACCTCCTCCATTATATTCATGATGAATGTCATGTTTATGACTAATCTTTTGTATGTCTCTATATTACACTATAAATAGAGGCATAATAGTGTATACACTTGAATACTTGAAAGAATAGAAAAGCTTTCATCTTCTATATTTCTTGTCTTATTTTGCTTGAGTTTTACAACAAACTCTCTTTTTTTCTACCTTTTATGTAGGGATGTACAAAACCAAACCGAAAATGGAATCAGATCACAAATTGAGTCAAATCTGGAAAAAAAAAACCAATTAGTGATTTGATTTGGTATTGAAAATAACTCGGCTATACTTGGGTTGGTTTGATTTTAACTAAAAAATGTCAGTCCGAGATCAAACCAACCCGACATTATATATATAATTTTTAAAATTTATTTTATACATAAAGTATTTACTTTGATATAATTTATAAATATTTCTTACATGTTTTCATAATTTTATGTTTTAACATATTATATTATTTCAAATTTTCTAGATTTAAAATTTTGAATGTTCCATTAAATGTTATAGTCTATAGATATTAGTAACTCTAATAAAGTTCAAATTGTCATGACCCAAAAATTGATGTGATGACACTTGTCTTTTCCCACCAAGACAACTCAGCCTCAACCCAAAAAACGAAAAAAAGAAAACAGTAAAACAAGAACAAGACAAAGGCGGAAAACTCATTCATTCTAAACAATACCCCAAAATCTGATTGTCATGTGTACAAGCCACTAATGAAAATACAAAATTCGAAAGATAAATACAAGTCTCAGTCTTTGTCTCTCAAGTAGAACAAAGCTTAAAAGAAAAAGGAAAAGAAGGTCCGCCAAGATAACAACAACTACCTCTGAAATCCTTCAATGAGCCTCGACTGCCAGGAGAAGAAGAAGAAGAGGATCACATGGGTCCGACCTCGAAACCTACACAAGTGTAGAAGCAAGGGGTGAGTACCAACAATACGGTACACAACAAACAACCTACTAAACAAAGCAACTAGCTAGAAATCGAATACCCCTTACACTCCAGCTGAACCTCCTCAAACTACAACCTGCATAGAAATCACCCCAACCTAACAATTTTACAATACACGTCTCATAAGGCCCAATATACACATTTCAATCTTCACAATTCAACAAATCAAATAAGTTAATCTCAATATCAAGTAGTTCATTACACGCACAGGTACATCAATCACAATTAACAAGTAAGTCACAAATACACACCAAAAGCATCAAGTCACAATAATCAATCTGTTGCCGGAACCATTCCCATCGACTTTTTATAAAATCACTAGCCGGAACCATTTCCCATTGGCTTTATATCAAATCACTAGCCGGAACCATTTCCCATCAGCTTTAAATCAAATAACTAGCCAGAACCATTTTCATCGGCTTTACATCAAATCACTAGCCGGAATAATTTCCAATCGACTTTATAAACACTTGTCAGAAATGACATCGGCATCACAACACTCGCCGACAAAGACCTTGACTTCATAGCACTGGCCGGAAAATACCTTAGCATTACAATATGTAACACCCCGTAACTAGAAAGAAGTTAAAAAGTGGAAATAGTCATTTTTGGAAGGAATATAAAAATTGGGAAAATTTGTTAAGTATGTTAAGGTGTGTTTCCAGATATCGTAGGAAATATCTTGGAATAATCTTTCCAATGCTGCCGAGTTTGCGCGATTTTGAGTTCGTATGAGTGAGATATACCCATTTAAAGTTGGGTTGTTCAAATAAGGAAAGTCTAATTCGGATTTTAGAAGGACATTATGGTCTTTTCCTTACCCAATTATTTTATTTCGTTTTTGGGTAATTAATTGGGGTCAAATAATATTTTAGTCAGTTTAGAAAAGTTGAAGTTCACACTAGGGCTTGGAGAAAAGAGAAAAGAGAAGAAAGGAGAAGATAGTTCAAGATTCGTCGTCTTCGTAAGGAATCATTTGTGGATTTCGTCAAGGGGTGATCCCTACGAGGTATGTGAGATCACATAGCGTTGGGTTAGTTCACCCACGCGCCAAGCATGTTTAATTCAGCATATTTTCGTCCTAAAAACATTGAGAATTTGATGTTCTTGATAGTTGTTCTTGAATTGATTTCGTTCTTGAATATGAGTTGAGATTAAGGAGTTTCTTGATATTAAGGTGTTTTTTCATTGAGTTGTTTGAGTTAGATGTTGTGTATATGCCTTGGGTATCTGATTCGTTAGTGAATTTGAGAAAAAGAATCGGAATTAATCGATTTAATATCAGAAAACGAGACCAAAAGTTCATCGGATTTTGCCTGAAGGGAAGGTTGGCGCGACGCGTCCCCATAGCGCCAGGCAGGCTGGGGTGGCGCACCAGCAGTGTACCATTTTGGAGCCCCAGTAAGTTGGGGCTGGCGCTGCGCGCCATGGACGCTCCCAGATCGTCGTTTTCCACCATTTTTTCATCGTTTAGCCCGTTTAAGTCTTTCTAAAGTATGCTAACACTTCCTATTGATTGGAAATACTTTAAATAACTTCTAAACATCTAGAAATCATCCAGAAACATGAATCATAACCTTGAATCCTTAAATTCAAATTCAAGAAAAGCTAAGAGCCAAGTCTAGGAAGTTCTTAGAGTCCTTTCAAGAAGTATTTTGCAAATGCTTTTAACTTTGTTTTAAGTCTTAAAGTTCAAGTTGAGTAAAGAGTAAAGAGTAAAAAGTAAAGATTGAAGTTCATTTCTTCAAAGAAGTACATGAGGACTATGTATTTCCAAAGAGTTTAAAATGTTTTCACATTTAAATAAGAACGGAAACTGAGATTTCCAAAGAGCCTTCGAGCTAGTTTTCAGAAAAGAGTAAATTCTTTCAGAATTAAGCAAGAAGGGAAACTTTGATTTCCAAGATAGCCTTTGAGCTAAGTTTTGAGCAATTATCTCAAACCACATAAAGAAGTATGTTTTAAAACATAAGAGCTAGTATTATATTTTGGGAGTAGTATTGAGCACCGATATGGGGGAGAGTTCAGACAACTCACAGCCTTCATAATCCATATAGCCATCATGGGTAGAAAATGGTCATACTCTTTAGATGATTCCTTTAGTGCTTTTTAGCATAGACTAGTGGATCCACTTAGTAGTTCAGGTTCTATACTCTCCGCAAGGTATAGGACGTCCCTGGCAGCATGAGGCAAAACATTGTATCATCATGATAGCTCTTAAGTGATGGTTGTCGGTTAGACAAAACTCCCACAGAAGTAATTGTATTCTTATATACACAGTTTATTTGTATTTCTACATACATCCCAGAGTTATATTGTATCTTTGCATACATACAGAGTTGACATCCATGTTTTAAAAGCTTTTATTTATATTGCACTTGTTTTAAATTGCTTTATATTGAAATGAGTTCAGTTATGTTAAGTTGAGCCAGGTAAGTTCTTCAGTTCCTTTCAAGCTTATATCTTGTTTTAGAATTCCCCTTGCATACTCGTACATTCAATGTACTGATGCCATTTGGCCTGCATATTATTATGATGCAGACACAAGTAACCAGGATCATCATCCAGCGCCTCGTTGATCCAGTTGAGCATTCAGAGTCAGTTGGTGAGCCTCCTTGCTTTTCGGAGGGCTCCTTTGTTATCATTTATTTTTTAGTATTTCATTTGTTAGGATGATTGGGGGTCTTGTCCTGACATCCATCTCAGTTGTTTTAGTGGCTTCATAAACAGTCAGATGTTAGTTCTTTAGTCTTTTCATTGTCCTTATTTGATGTTGAGACTTGAGTTTGCCTTAATGGACAGTTGAATGTTCCTTTATAACATTCCAGTTTATTACATCGATTTATCTTTGTTGAGTTAAGTCTTTTGCTGAGTAAGTAAGCAAGGCCAAGGGTTCGCTTTGGGCCAACAATGGTTCTCGAGTGCCAAACCTGCCCATGGTGTAGGCTCGGGGGGTGACAAACTTGGTATCAGAAAAAAGAGTTCAAAAGTCCTAGGGAGTCTATGAAGCCGTGTTTGTAGAGTACTAGTTATCGGTGTGAAGCGCGCCATATCTATAATTAAGAGGCTGTAACACTTAGGAATAATCTCACTTCTTTCATACTTATTTTGTGCGTTAGAGTTTGATCTCTAAAAAGTTTTTTTCTAATTCGTGCTTGCGCGTGTTTTTTCAGTTAATCATGCCTCCATGAAGAGTTATCAGAGGTTGTCCTGCTAGGCGTAATGTTTAGGAGCAAGGGGTACCCAATGCACCTGAAGTGCAAACCCAATGAGAAGTTACTAATGCTGAGTTCAGGGAAATGATAAGGATGCTAAGTCAAGATGTGACTAATCAGGTTGGGCAACAAAGAGGGGCTCGACAAGAAGAGGCTGACACTTAGAAGATCCGTGAATTCTTGAGGATGAACCCTCCAAGTTTCACTGGTTCAAGCACTACTGAGGATCTAAAGAACTTTATTGAAGAGCTGCATAAGTTAGTTGATGTCATGCACGTTGCTGATACTGAAAGGGTGGAACTAGCTTCATACCAATTGAAGGGTGTCACTAGGATTTGGTTCGATCAATGGAAGAAGAACCGAGCTGAGGATGCACCATCTGCGAGTTGGGCTTGTTTTGAAGAGGCCTTCTTGGGGCGTTTCTTTCCCCGAGAACTAAAAGAGGCTAAGGTACGAAAGTTCCTCACACTTAAGCAGGATTCTTTGAGCCTTCATGAGTATGGGTTGAAGTTCACCCAATTGTCCCGTTATGCTCCGGAGATGGTTGCGGACATGAGGAGTAGAATGAGCTTTTTTGTTGCTGGGCTGTCTCGTCTGTCGAGTATGGAAGGTAGGGCTGCAATGCTAATAGGTGACATGGATATCTCAAGGTTGATGGTCTATGTGCAGCAGGTTGAGGAAGAGAAGTTGATGGATAGATAGGAGTTTAAGAATATGAGAGCTAAGATAGGGAATGAGTCCGGGCAGTAGAAGAACAATGCCCACCGGTCATCCTTCCAACAGAAATAGAAGAGATCTGCTCCACCATCTGCTAGTGCACCTGCACCAAATAATAAGAGTGAGTACAATAGTTAGAATTTCAAGGTCAAACCAGCTTATTCTCAGGGTAGTATGGCTCAAGGGAGTAGCAAGCCTCCTGCATGCGCTAAGTGTGGTAGGAACCACTCAGGTACATGTCGTGAGGGCACCACTAGTTGCTTCAAGTGTGGACAAAATTGTCATTTCATGCGAGAATGTCCAAAGAACAAGCAGGGTAATGGTAATGGGGAAAATAGAGCCCAGTCTTCTTCAGTTGCTCCACCAGACAGAGCTGCACCTAGAGGAGCTACTTCAAGTACTGGTAGAGGAGCAAACCGCCTATATGCTATCATTAATCGCCAAGAGCAAGAAGATTTGCCAGATGTTGTCACTGGTATGATCCAAGTCTTTAACTCTAATGTTTATGCTTTGCTAGACCCAGGAGCGAGTTTATCTTTTGTAACTCCATATATTGCTATGAATTTTGATGTTATTCCTGAGCAACTTAGTGAACCCTTCAGTATTTCTACACCTGTTGGTGAGTCTATTCTAGTAGAGAGAATCTATCATGATTGTCCCGTTTCCGTCAATCACAAGAGTGCCATGGCTGATTTAGTTGAGTTAGACATGGTAGATTTTGATGTCATTCTTGGTATGGACTGGCTTCATGCCTGTTATGCCTCAGTTGATTGTAGAACTTGAGTTGTCAAGTTGAAGTTTCCAAATGAGCTAGTCTTAGAGTGGAAAAGTTGTTCACTAGTGCTTAAGGGTCGTTTCATTTGGTACCTTAAGGCAAGAAAGTTAGTTTTTAAGGGGCGTGTCTATCACTTGGTCTGAGTTAATGACTCTAGTGTTGAGATACCTCTAATTCAGTCAGTTTCAGTAGTAAAAGAGTTTCCAGATGATCTTCCCGGAATCCCTCCTGAGAGAGATAGACTTCGGTATAGACTTTCTCCCAGATACTCGTCCTATATTTATTCCGCCATATAGAATAGCACTATCAGAGTTGAAAGAACTTAAGGAATAGTTGAAAGATCTTCTTGATAAGGGATTTATTCGACCAAGTGTCTCACCTTGGGGAGCTCTGGTCTTATTTGTGAGAAAGAAAGATGGTTCCCTTAGGATGTGTATAGATTACCGCCAGTTTAACAAGGTTACCATCAAGAACAAATATCATCTTCTGAGAATTGATGATCTTTTCGATCAGCTTTAGGGTGATACTTGTTTCTCTAAGATAGACCTCAGATCAGGCTACCATCAGTTGAGGGTAAGGGAATGTAATATTCCAAAAATAGTATTCAGGACCTGTTATGGTCATTATGAGTTTGTAGTTATGTCCTTTGGTTTGACCAATGCGCCTGCAACATTCATGGACCTTCTGAATAGAGTATTCAAACCTTATTTAGATATGTTTGTTATCGTCTTCATTTATGACATACTAATCTATTCGAGGAATGAAGATGATCATGCAAGTCATCTCAGAATAGTTCTACAGACTCTAAAAGATAGAGAGTTGTATGCTAAATTCTCGAAATGAGAGTTTTGGCTTGAGTCTGTGGCATTCTTAGGCCATACAGTGTCTGGAAAGGGAATTAAAGTTGATACTCAGAAAATTGAGGCAGTGCAGAATTGGCCTAGACCCATATCTCCAACTGATATTAAGAGTTTCTTGGGTTTGGCTGGCTATTATAGAAGGTTCGTAGAGGGGTTCTCATCTATTTCATCCCCTTTGACCAAGTTAACTCAAAAGACAGTGAAGTTTCAATGGTCTGAAGCTTGTGAGAAAAACTTTCAGGAATTGAAAAAAAGGTTGACTACTGCCCCAGTTTTGACATTATAAGAGGGTACGCAAGGCTTGTTGTCTATTGTGATGCGTCTAGAGTTGGTTTGGGTTGTGTGTTAATGCAGAATGGCAAGGTTATAGCTTATGCCTCCAGATAGTTGAAAGTTCATTAGAAGAACTACCCAATCCATGATCTAGAATTGGCTGCTGTAGTATTTGCTTTGAAAATATGACGTCATTATTTGTATGGTGTTCATGTCGATGTATTCACTGATCATAAGAGCCTTCAGTATGTGTTTACTCAGAAAGGGCTTAATCTCAGGCAAATGAGGTGGTTAGAATTACTCAAGGATTATGACATGCGTATTCTTTATAACCCAGGTAAGGGTAATGTTGTTGCTGATACTTTAAGCAGGTTGTCTATGGGTAGTACCGCCCATGTTAAGGAAGAAAAGAGAGAGTTAGCGAAAGATGTGCATAGACTTGCACACTTGGGAGTCTGACTAATGGATTCCACAGAAGGAGAAGTGGTGGTGATGAATGTGGCTGAATCATCATTAGTGTCAGAAGTAAAAGAGAAGCAAAACCATGACCCAATTTTGCTTGAATTAAAGGCAAATGCTCATTAGCAAAAAGTAATGGCTTTTGAACAAGGGGGAGATGGTGTATTGAGATATCAAGGTAGATTGTGTGTACCAAGAGTGGATGAACTCCAAGAGAGGATCATGGAAGAGGCTCATAACTCCATATATTCTATTCATCCGGGTTCCATAAAGATGTATCGCGATTTGAGTGAGGTTTATTGGTGGAGTAGTATGAAGAAGGGCATTGCAGAGTTTGATGCTAAGTGACTGAATTGCCAACAAGTTAAAGTAGAGCACCAAAGGCAGGCGGTATGGCTCAGAATATAGAACTTCCAGAATGGAAGTAGGAGATGATTAATATGGACTTTATCACAGGTTTACCAAGGTCTCGCAGGCAACATTATTCTAGTTGGGTGATTGTCAATAGAATGACAAAATCAGCCCACTTTTTGCCGGTAAAGACCACCCATACAACAGAGGACTATGCCAAGTTGTATCTTCAAGAAGTAGTTAGACTTCATGGAGTTTTGATCTCCATTATTTCAGATAGAGGTGGGCAATTTACTGCACAGTTTTGGAAGTCATTCCAAAAAGGCTTGCGTTCAAATGTGAACTTAAGTACTGCCTTTCATCCTCATACAGATGGGCAAGCAAAACGTATTATTCAGACCTTAGAGGATATGTTGAGGGCTAGTGTGATTTATTTCAAAGGTAATTGGGATGATAACCTACCTCTTATCGAGTTTGCTTACAATAATAGTTACCACTCTAGCATCCAAATGGCTCCTTATGAAGCTCTTTATGGGAGAAGATGCAGATCTTCTATTGGATGGTTTGAAGTTGCTGAAGTAGGGTTGATAGGACCAGATCTAGTTCATCAAGCTATGGAGAAGGTGAAAGTGATTCAAGAAAGGTTGAAAACGGTGCAGTCGTCAGAAATCCTACACCGATGTTAGGAGAAGGGAGTTAGAGTTTGAAGTAGATGATTGGGTATACTTGAAAGTTTCACCCATGAAAGGTGTTATGAGATTTGGTAAGAAGGGGAAACTTAGTCCCCGATATATTGGCCTTTACAGAATATTGAAAAGGGTAGGTAATATAGCTTATAAGTTGGAGCTACCATAAGAGTTAGCTGTGGTTTATTCGGTCTTTCACATCTCCATGTTGAAGAAGTGCATGGGTGATACTTCATTGATCATACCAACTGAAGATATTAGCATCAAGGATAGCTTATCTTATGAGGAGATTCCGATTCAGATTCTAGATCGCCAAGTTCGCAAGTTGAGGACTAAGAAAGTAGCATCAGTCAAAGTCCTTTGGAGGAACCAATTTATTGAGGAAGCTACTTGGGAATCTGAGGAATATATGAAGAAGAGATATCCACATCTCTTTGAAACTGGAGAAGTTCCAGACCAAGGTACTAATTTTCTTCTTAGTACTCTTTCATTTATGAGATTGCATGTTATGTTTGCATTGCTTGTTAGATGTTACACCCTTTGCCTACTAAGAGTAAGCTCGTTCGAGGAAGAATGTTCCCAAGGGGGAGATATTGTAACACCCCGTAACTAGAAAGAACTAGAAAGAAGTTAAAAAGTGGAAATAGTCATTTTTGGAAGGAATATAAAAAACTGGAAAATTTGTTAAGTATGTTAAGTTAGATTTTTAGTCAACTTCAAACGACCATAATTTCTAGCTCAAGATGAGTTAGGTGTGTTTCCAGATATCATAGGAAATATCTTGGAATAATCTTTCCAACACTGCCGAGTTTGCGCGATTCTGAGTTCATATGAGTGAGATATGCCCATTTGAAGTTGGGATGTTCAAATAAGAAAAGTCTAATCCGGATTTTAGAAGGGCATTATGGTATTTTCCTTACCCAGTTATTTTATTTCATTTTTGGGTAATTAATTGGGGTCAAATCAGATTTTAGTCAGTTTAGAAAAGTTGAAGTTCACGCTAGGTCTTGGAGAAAAGAGAAAAGAGGAGAAAGGAGAAGAAAGTTAAAGATTTGTCGTCTTTGTAAGGAATCACTGGTGGATTTCGTCAAGGGGTGATCCCTACGAGGTATGTGAGATCACATAGCGTTGGGTTAGTTCACCCACATGCCAAGAAAATTTAATTCAGCGTATTTTCGTCCTAAAAAGATTGAGAATTTGATGTTATTGATAGTTGTTCTTGAATTGATTTCGTTCTTGAATATGAGTTGAGATTAAGGAGTTTCTTGATATTAATATGTTGTTTCCTTGAGTTATTTGAGTTAGATGTTGTGTATATACCTTGGGTATTTGATTCTAAAGTGAATTTGAGAAAAGGAATCGTAATTAATCAATTTAAGATCAGAAAACGAGACCAAAAGTTCATCGTATTTTGCCTGAAGGGAAGGTTGGCGCGACGCTCCCCCATAACGCCAGGAAGGCTGGGGCGGTGCGCCATTTTTGGGGCTTAATTTAGGGATGGCGCGGCGCAGCAAGGATGCGCCCGGATCGTCATTTTCCACTAGTTTTTCGTCATTAGCCCGTTTAAGTCTTTCTAAAGTGTGCTAACACTTCTTATTGATTCCAACTACTCTAAATGACTTCTAAACATCTAGAAATCATCCAGAAACATGAATAATAATCTTGAATCCATATATTCAAATTCATGGAAAGTTAAGAGCCACGTCTAAGAAGTTCTTAGAGTCCTTTCAAGAAGTCTTTTGCAAATGCTTTTAACTTTGTTTTAACACTTAAAAGTTCAAGTTGAGTAAAGAGTAAAGAGTAAAGATTGAAGTTCATTTCTTCAAAGAAATATATGTAGACTATGTATTCCCAAAGAGTTTAAAATGTTTTCACATTTAAATAAGAACAGAAACTGAGATTTCCAAAGAGCCTTCGAGCTAGTTTTCAGAAAAGAGTAGATGCTTTCAGAATTAAGCAAGAAGGGAAACTTTGATTTCCAAGATAGCCTTTGAGCTAAGTTTTGAGAAATTATCTCAAACCACATAAAGAAGTATGTTTTTAAACATAAGAGCTAGTATTATATTTTGGGAGTAGTATTCAGCACAGTTATGGGGGAGAGTTCAGACAACTCACAGCCCCCATAAACCATGTAGCCATCATGGGTAGAGAAGGGTCATACTCTTTAGATGATTCCTTTAGTGCTTTTTAGCATAGACTAGTGGATCCACTTAGTAGTTCAGGTTCTATACTCTCGGCAAGGTATAGGACGTCCCTGGCAGCGTGAGGCAAAACGTTATATCATGACAATAACTTTTAAGTGATGGTTGTCGGTTAGAGAAATTCCTACAGAAGTAATTGTATTTTTATATACACAATTTATTTGTATTTTTACATATATCCTAGAGTTATATTGTATCTTTGCATACATACAGAGTTGACATCCATGTTTTAAAAGCTTTTCTTTATATTGCACTTGTTTTAAATTGCTTTATATTGAAATGAGTTCAGTTATGTTGAGTTGAGCCAGGTAAGTTCTTCAGTTCCTTTCAAGCTTATGTCTTGTTTTAGTATTCCCCCCGCATACTTGTACATTCAATGTACTGATGCATCTTATTATGATGCAGACACGGGTAACCAGGATCATCATCCAGCGCCTCATTGATCTAGTTGAGCATTCAGAGTCAGTTGGTGAGCCTCCTTGCTTTTCGGAGGGCTCCTTTGTTATCATTTGCTTTTTAGTATTTCATTTGTTAGGATGATCGGGGGTCTTGTCCCGACATCCATCTCAGTTATTTTAGAGGCTTCATAGACAGTCAAATGTTAGTTCTTTAGATATTTCATTGTCATTATCTTATGTTGAGACTTGAGTTTGCCTTAATGGCCAGTTGAATGTTCCTTTATAACATTCCAGTTTATTACATCGATTTATCTTTGTTGAGTTAAGTCTTCCGCTGAGTAAGTAAGTCAGGCCAAGGGTTCGCTTGAGGCCAGCAATAGTTCTCGAGTGTCAGTCCCGCCCAGGGTGTAGGCTCGTTGAGTGACACAATATTTGCCGGCAAAGACCTCGACATCATAACACTCATCAGTAATGACCTCGACATCACAACATTCGCCGGCAAAGACCTCGGCATCATAAATGATCACATGTCTCATCACGGTGTTCACAATCAATGCACACAAGCAATATAATACCACACGGAAGAGACAACAATTTATACAACTTAAGTTCACATTCATGCTAGCATTTCATCAATCAATCAACAAGGGTCACAATAAGACAATTCACGTCATCATGTTCAACACACAACCCTTTTCATTCAATCCCCTTTTTATTCGTTTAGATGCATCAAGTGGACAATTCAAACCCCTTACGTCATCTCCACTACTCCCAACAAACAAGCAACGAAGGAAGCACACAAATTCTACTAGAATGTGAGGCTTAGGAAGTCTTGCCTTAAATCAATCAATAATCACTCCAAGAGTTGAGTCTTCCCCTTCCGAATCACTTCTAAAGCCACACAATCTATAATAATCAAGTATTTACAACCACTCCTCGGAAACAACAATTACCACATTAATTGTGTAGAGAAATGAGTCAAACAACTCATAACCCAATTTCAAAATAGAGGTTTGAATCCGGAAAACAATACTTGAAAATGATGTTTAAGGCTTTAGGAACTCATTAGAGAAAACCATTTCGAAAAAGGGGTCAAAACCACTTCAAAATCACCATTTTACTAAGTTCTTGAAGATAACCCCAAATTTCTCGTTTCGAAAGCTTGATTTGAACACATAGATTCATAAATAATAATGTGTAATTGAAGATTTAGAGTTAAGAATCGTTACCCAAAAGTTTTTCCTCGAAAACATGGTTCAAATCGCCATTCCAAAGCTCCCAAAACTCAAAAATCCAATCCGAGCATCAGAACCCCGAATGTTGAACAAAGTTAACACCCAAAGTCTAAAATTCCACAACTTAGGACCTCAAATCCTCAAAAAGACTCGAAATCAGAAACCAACAACTCTCACGGATCAGATTTTACCTTTTGGGATTGATGGAATCGATGAAATCCATTCCGACATTCAAAACTCCAAAGGACACCAAAAACCACTTTCTTAACAACGTAGTCTTTCAATCTCAGAACTCGCCAAATTCTCAACTTTTAACTCAAAGTTCAAAACCAACTTTTCAAAACTCAAACATAGAAGACTCGGGGTCAATCACTGGAGGGCAAAATGGTAAATTTCATGGAAAAACAAAAAATGACCAACCGGTCATTACACAAATCAAAATCAAATAAATACTTATGCTAACAAAAAAATTAATTCAACACTAAAATGGACAATAATATTGAATATTTGTTCTTTAGTTTTACATTGGTTTCGACATTTAAAATACAAAACCTAATTCTAATTTTAATTTAATGTTTAATCATGTAATTAGTACTTATTAGACTTATTTTAACATGATTTGATAGTAACCTTTGCTCATTGCCAGTTATCTTAATTTTAATTTGTAATCAATAATCGTGATTTATTATCATAACAATTCAAAATTTTGAACATTGAATAATAGTAAGCAAGTTTTTTTTAAAATTATTATCTATACCAATCTATATTCGTATGATCTCCATACTATACTATAGTTTATTAGTACTGATATGCATAATTTATAGTATGTTTGCATGATTTATAATGTATTTTTTGTTCGTCAGTGCTTAGAAAGCTTATCTATCCAGTGTTCCCTCCTTAAACGAATTAGAGTCCTTATTGTCAGAAGTGAACCCAAGATTTGAAGACTTTGGGTGTATTATTAGTTTCTTAATTTAGACGGTGCACCAATATTATCTTTAACCCTAGTCTCACAGGCGGTTCCTCTGACATGTATCAAAAACACAAGGAAATTCATATGTTCCTGATGGGTACACTGTTAATTATATTCTAATTTCCGAAGTTAACGGGTGCACGTGCACCCTCAACTTTGCATGTGGGTCCGCCTCTAACAACACCCCAGTGAAGAGGTGGGAGAGGTTGGATGTAACATGCACGAGGAGAGGTAGGGGTTGGCCAAAAAAACATTGAAGAAATGTGATTAGACAAGACATGTCAGATTACCGAGGACATGATCTTAGATGGAAAGATGTGGAGGTCACATTTAGGATAGAAGATTAGTAAGTAGTGGATTGTTGCCTTACTTTCAAGGGTTCAAGCTCGTTGGTATATGTTATTGTACTAGTTGTATTCTTATTAGGGGTGTGCAACGATCGGTTCGATTCTCTTTTTATGTATTATCGATTTTCAATATGACAAATCAATACCCAAACTAATAAGATATTTTTAATCGATTTTCGATTTATCAATTTTGGTCCTTAACGGATCGATTTTTTATTTAACCAATAGGAAAATGCTTATAAAATAAATATAGGAAAAATCACCCCATATACATATTTAAGAGACAATATTACAGGTTTTAAACCTACTTTTAAAAAATTCTTGCTTATAACAGTTTAATTACGGGTTATAACATATCACTACTTAGTTATAAATCAATTACTCCCTCCGTCCCATTTTATGTGGCACCATATCCTTTTTGGTCACTCCCAAAAAGAATGTCATATTTCCTTATATGGTAAGTATTTAAAGGTACAATTCCTCTTTTACCCTTGTTGGTCCCACTTAATCTTAAAATAATACTCCAATACATTTATGAGGAGAGAGAAAAGTGAGTCTACTTTTTAAAGGGCAATTTGGTAAACATTTCAAAGTCTTCATTTATTTCTTAAACTTCGTGCCCGGTCAAATGTTGCCACATAAAATGGGACGGAGGAAGTAAATTTTACTTTATTAAATAATTTTTTTATAATTTTATATTATTATTAAATTATTAAAATAAAGAATACACCATAATTATCTCTTACACAATTATAGGGATTTACATTGATTATTGTTCCTTTTTTGCATTAATTAAATACTTAATATTTTTATAATTTTATATTATTGTTAAATTATTTAAATAAAGAATACACCATAATTATATTTTACACAATTATAGGGATTTGCATTGATTATTGTTCCTTTTTTTAAAGTTACACACCAATCCCACCCCCCCACACCCCACGTCAATCCCACACCCCTAAGCAGCAAGCCTCTGCTATACAACACGCTACCACCCCACCACCCCACGTTACCAATTCATCTTTCCTCTCTTTCAACCATATTCCATTGAAACCATTTTTCAACATCTAAATATTGATTAGGAGAAAATTTTCATCATACAATCAGAGGAAAGGGCGGATTCACAACTCTAAGAATCAAGATTTTAAGATTTTCGACAAAACATGTCGAAGAAATCTGAGCATACTCCTTGAAAGAGCCCTCAATTAGTAGAAGCGACTTCTATTGTTGAACTAGATGCTCCAATTGAAGTCAAGCATATGACGAATGTGCCTCAACAAAAGTCAAGTTCAAAGTATGTATTTCTATCCTTTAGTGATTTCATCAGAAAAATTAACTCACTTTATTTCTTAAAATTATTTTTATTTCAATTTTATTTCAATGATTGTGGTATGTTACATGTTTATTTGTTGAATACATCAACAATAGAGTTTTTAATATGAGTTCCATTGATAACAAATTAGTAGGGTTTTTGTTAAAAATATTATATTATGTATATTGTTGGTATGAAACTTGTATTGGTGTGAAACTTATACGAAATGTGAATAATATTGGTATAAAACGGACTCAGATTTTGTAAGGGAGAAAAAAAATTAGAAAAATCAACAAATGTGGATATGGGTCAGTCATTAAAATCCTCCAAAAGAAGAGCAACAATGGACAATAATTCAGAAATTCCAAAGTCAAAAATGGGCAAAAAAGTTGTGTGGGTAAATTTTTTATTTTAAATTATTTTCTCAATTATTCTATTTTTCAGTCATTTATTTTTTTAAAAACTTTTCCGAACGAAGTGGAACAATGTGTATAAAATTTATATGAAATTTGTATTATATAGTTCATCTTATGTTTTAAATTGGTATCCAATCATCTGAATGAGTATATGTTTGACATGAAATTGGCATGATTTCTTGCATCAATATCTATATGCATTGGCATAAAGTTGATATAAATTTGGTATGTCTTTTCTAATATTTGTATAAATTTTGGAGTCTTAATGAAGTTGATGAAATGCTACACTGGTTAGTAGGAATTATTTTTTTCAAACTGTTTCTTTATGCATATTATTTTGGCATGAAGTTTGTTTAATGTTCGCATGAAATTGTTATAATTTATGCATTTATATGTATTCATGAAATTGATATAATATTGTAGCATTATGGAAGAAGCAAGAACGATGATGACGCAATTAGTGAGAGTGAAGTAACTGGAACTGTTGCTAGCAAATTTGGTGGACCCCGCATAGCAAAAGAACATGCTCTAGATACTATCAATTATCCTACACCAAGACCACGAAAACAAAATTTGAAATAGTTAATTGCAGCTTAGACTCTTAATCATTACATGCGGTTTAATTTTTGGATGATGTATATTTCTTTTTGCTACAGTTTTTGACAACAATAAAATCTGCCTTGTTTTTCACTGTAA
Source organism: Solanum acaule (assembly GCA_036250505.1). Lineage (NCBI taxonomy): Eukaryota > Viridiplantae > Streptophyta > Magnoliopsida > Solanales > Solanaceae > Solanum > Solanum acaule. The sequence continues at coordinate 20,053 of JAJOOR010005367.1, read as the reverse complement.
GATTATTCTTCCCAGTTTCATACCAGTTGGATTAAATTTTTAGTTTTGGAAAACAACTCATAAACATAGTATACAACAATTCTATACAATGTTACACTTAAGTTTTTCAAATCAATATCAATTTGATACAACATTAAATAGTTTTAGGTTAACTATTTTTGTTGAAATCTCAATTACATCTTTTTGCTACGATTTTTTACAACAATATAATAACTTGTTTTTTCTATTTTTCAAGTGGGATACCAGTTTGATACCAAATGCATATCAATTGAATACAATAATAATTAGTTTTAGGATGACTAATTTGGTTGAAATATCAATTTCATCTTGATGCTTCTATTTTTTCAATGGGACATCAGGTGGAAATTAAATGGACACCAATTGAAAATTACATTAAATAGTTTTTGGGTGGCTTACTTTGTATCCAATTGATCTCCAAATTGAAAATTAAGAATGACACCTAATTGGTATCAAATTTGTATAGACTTGGTATCCATATACAAAGAATAAATCTGACAATGTAAGTTACCACATACACATAGAATACAACAACTTTTTTCTTTTTTCCACTGACATACCACTTGTACACCGAATGCACACCAATTGGAAATTACATTAATTCAAATATTAATTACATGCTTTTAAAATCAGTGGGACTTCAGCCGCATATCAAATGGATATCATTTTCATATTTAAATTTATCTTGATTATTCTGATCGTTACTAATTGCATACGAGCATGAATTAATCAATTCTTCACTTTATATTTGAAAAAACAATATATACACAAAAACGATTAAGTAGTAGACATAACAAATGTTCTTAAATTATAATTCATAGCTTAAAAAGCAAAATAAATCAAAACATGAGTTTGTCACAATTAAACAATCAAATCAAAATAAAAATAAATTATGACTTTTTTGCTGCAGGGTAATTTGGACATGTCTTTGTGTTGTGTCCCTCTCGACGACATGTATTATACGTAACTTTAGATCTCTTGAATTTCACATCAGCAAACCCCTTCCAGCATTCAAGTTGTGGTATCCCTACAGTTCTTTTTGAACCAGGCGACAACAATTTATGCTCCAACACATAACTTGGTATATCCACATTTTATATACTTATTTCAAGGAAAAAGTCATCACTAATTCATAATAAAAGAATACCAAAATTATACCATTTACAACTAGTAATTGTCATTTATTAAATAATCCGTATATCAAATTTATTTCATTATTATGCCCGAATTCATACAAATATAATGCCAAAAAAAAGTTCAATCATACCAATTTTTTGCACACTTTCTATACATATTTTATCACTGATTCATACCAAAAGAATACAAAAATTATACAATTTCTAACTAGTAATTGTCATTTATTATAAATAAACAGTATCCAAAATTACAAATCGTACAAAAAACAATATCAAATTCCATACATGTCTAACATATCTAGTATACCAATTTTGATAAAAAAAATTGTAATTTTTTAAACCAGCAACATACCAAAAAATGAAAAATGTTTCATACCAAAAATTAACAGCGGTATACATTAAAACTATACCAGTTTCATACCCAAATTATACTTTTAAACAGTATACCAAATCCATTTCATTATTATTATCAAATTGACTAAAACTATACCAGTTTCATACCAATGATAAAACACATTTCGTACCATTAAACACATTTCATACATTTTTGTCACAAATTTCATAACTTTACAACGGTAACACTTACTATTTCATACACTGTTATTTATCAAAAAATAGTATACTCAAATCATTCAGATATTAATCCAAAATCACACAGATCCATGGTATAAACAGTAAACAAAATAACCAAAAAAAAACTACAAACAATTTGTACCAACATTTATTCTAGTTTCACAAAAATGATTACGTATTATGAACAAAAAAAATTTCATACAAAAAATATGAGAACTTAAATCTAGTATACACAAACAAAATCAGAAAATGTCATTTACAATTTCTTTGTTCTTATTTTTTTTTTACATTAGTAAACAACTACAAATAATAAATCGTAAAAAATACTAACCAGAAGGATCCCATCTACCACCATGTTTAATCAATATGAATAAGAAGCCGTCCATTACAACATAATGAAGATTATTGAACCAAAAAAATTTGAAACTAATCGTGAGTGATGCCTATTTCAGAAAAAAAAAATGAGGAGAGAGAAACGTTTGAACAAAAACAAAAAAAATCTATTTTTTAAATTACTATTAACTGATTTGAGTAAAAAAATGAAAACAAATATTCCCATTTTGTTTTGAATCTTCTAAATTTATGGAAATTAAACGTTTAAACAAAAACAAGAAAATCTGTTTTTTGAATTACTGTTAACTGATTTGAGTAAAAAAAGGAAAACAAATATTCCTATTTTGTTTTGAATATCCTAAATCTATGGCAATTATTAATTATCATTAATGTATTCAAATTAATTACTACACCTTTATCCGTTTTTAACTTTTTATTTTTTGAAAAGAATCAAGTTTTTACTATTTATTAAAAACTTTTTTTTATAAACTGTTAGAACCTGAAATTTTTTATTGTTACAACCTGATAGAATTATTATACTGTCATAACTTGAAAATATTAGTCTTATAAATGTCATTTATAAAATTTTCACATAAATATATGGCTTCTCCAATAATTTGACACAACAAGATAAAGAGCCTATTTGAATGGTCTTTTAAGTTGGTCAAACTGACTTAAAAGTCAGTTTTTGACTTATTAGAGTGTTTGACAATTATTAAAGTGACTTATTTTAAGCCAAAAGTTAAAAGCTAGGTGAGGGGTGCTTTTTTAAAAAAAAAAAAAACTTAAAAGCCCTTTTATGTTGACCAAGTATATTACCTTTTTGCCCTTAATTCTTTTATACAATTCCCAAATTGCCCATAATGAATTAACCCTAACATCTCTTTCCTATTATTATTATTATTATTATTATTATGCTTTCTTGTAATTTTCTTAAAGGGGCTAAGATCCTCTATTATTTGAGGTTCTGAGGTAGAAATATCATAATATTTGCTAATCTTATCATTTATTAAATCAAGAATTTCTTGACCATGTATCTTGCCTTCAGGATTCTTCTGTAATAATTTACTCCAGAACTTTGTATAAAATGTTCTCTGTAAGCAAGGGAATCCTTCAGAAGTAGTATTAACTTCCACTGACCATTTCATAATCCAAGGAATCGAAATTTCAATAAAGAAATACATTAAAGATATTCCTTCAAAGAATATATTTTCTTCCTGCAAACTTATCATTTTTGGGGAGATATCCACCCATTCCAAGTATAATTTCTTAAATGATTCAGGTAAATTTTTTATCGAAGGACCGTATAAAGTCCACCATCTGCAAAACCAATTTGGAATAAGCCGTCAAAAGGATTAAAGAGAAGGTTAAAAACCTTCCTTGCTTAACTTTGGCAAATCCAAAGTGGAAAAAGACGGTAGAAACCGATGCGTCTGATATAGGATATGGTGGAGTTTTGACACAATATTGTCCAGATAGCAAACGCCATTATATAGTGCAATTTTATTCTGGCAAATGAAATGCAACCCAAAAAAATTATGCTACTATAGCTAAAGAAATTTTGGCTATAGTAAAATGTGTTCTTAAATTTCAAGGCGATCTGTCTCCAGGACTGACTATGTTAGTAAAGGTCCCTAATAGTCTGACTGGTCGATCCGTCTTAAATGGTATCAGAGCCATGGACTTATAGTAATTATAGATGTTATAGTTCAACACAGTTTGTTCTTATGAATATCATAAAGAAGAAGTCTACTGTTAAAACAGTAGAAAAGAGGAGTATGATATACCGCAACATCTAGATCTACTTAATAAGTGGACTATTCCAAAAATTTCTCCTAGAATTATATATCAGATGGGTACTTTTGAGAAACTTGGTCTCAAACAGGTGGTTAAAACCACAGAAGAAACTATTACCATTGATAGTGATAATCAGACTTTTAGATTATTATCTGATAATGATTTGGCCCTTTATAGGGATATTTATCGATTTATGCATATAGGTTTAGTACAGGTAGCTTTCAAGCCCTTTACTTTGCGTGGTTTACCGGAAAGTTTTATAGTAGCTCTGCGTGATGGCAAAAATCATAATTGGAAAAGGTCTATAATAGGGACAATTCAAACTAGTCTAGCTTATGGACCAATTTATTTTAATGCATATCCTAACTTGTAAATTTCTTTGCAGGATGAGAATTCAATAAGTTCTCTTATGTTAAATGTCAAACTTCATGGTTATGATTATATGCCTGGCACTGAAGTTGTTTGTATATGTTATAGAATTTACTATAAGTTATTACATACTTTGACTCCTATGTGCAAAGTAATTGATTTTAAAAATGAAACTATTTTAATAGAAACTAATTTTGATAAATCTAAGGTAGTTACAAGACGACCTATCAAGTGGGAAGAAATTGATTTTCCACAAGAGTGGGTTATTGAGAATGCGACCCAACCAAGAAATAATATTAATACGGATATATCTGAAATCGAACAGTTGAATGATGGAACTGTTAAAATTAGGTTTTCAGATCCGACTAGCATGCAAATTGATAATTACAGCATGTCATCTAGAATAACTAGATCTAATTCTTCTTATATATCTCCTGTTGATTATATTGTACATGTCCCTTCTCGTGCATTTACTTCTCAAATTAGAGAAACTTATAGATGTGACAATATAAAGATTGATAAAAATGAGACCATCATGGGGCCCTCCACAGAGGGGAAGAGGATGTGGCACGTCACATGGAGGAAGGGCAGGTCATATTCTAGCTCAGCATGGAAACAAACAATTAATAGCAACAAATAATATTGCTTCTGCAAGTAGTGGTTTGGATAAAAGTTTGCAATTTGGTGGATACACGGTGATTTTGGAGTTTTGTCCTCAGGTACTATTATTTTCTTTTGTTTTCTTTATGTGTTGAAGCCCAAATGATGGGCTAAACTATTTGTGTTGAACTGTAGCATACTAGGTTATTATAAGGTATGGAGTTGGTTGCTATAATTAAGATAGCTTGAACAGTTAAGACTAAGGTCATACATAGATTAGCCAGGCCAGTTATGAAAGGTCGTTGAAGGAATCCATTGGATTACCCGTTGGATTACCCATGTGGAGGGTGGACTCGGGCGGACCCGGATAGTAGGGGCTTTCATACACTGTCGCTAGGACTGACTATGTTAGTAAAGGTCCCTAACAGTCTGACTGGTCAATCCGTCTTAAATGGTCTGATTATCACTATCAATGGTAATAGTTTCTTCTGTGGTTTTAACCACCTGTTTGAGACCAAATTTCTCAAAAGTACCCATCTGATATATAATTCTAGGAGAAATTTTTGAAATAGCCCACTTATTAAGTAGATTTAGATGTTGCGGTATATCATACTCATCTTTTCTACTGTTTTTAACAGTAGACTTCTTCTTTATGATATTCATAAGAACAAACTGTGTTGAACTATAACATCTATAATTACTATAAGTCCATGGTTCTGATACCATTTAGGTTTTAGAACCCCCTCTCTCTCTAGCATAGAGATATAGTTATGAACATGTTTGCGCATAAACCAAGGAACAAATGCAACTAAATGGTTTATTCCAGAATCAATAATATCTTTATAAAATTCTTCTTGAAAATCATGTTGTTCTTCTTTATTAAAGTTTTTGAAGAACCATCTTCTAAAAAGTTTCCATTTTTTTCGCTGAAAATCTTTAGCGATTCTAGCTCTTGCCGGTGATCCCGGACTAAAATCAATAATTTTGTCAGACATCATTAAACTCCTTCAGGAAAATTCATTTTAGATTCAGTTATATCTAAATCCGAGCTAGGCCTGGGAACAGGTCGAGCAATATTATCTTTATCAATCTTTATATTGTCACATCTATAAGTTTCTCTAATTTGAGAAGCAGATGCACGAGAAGGGACCTGTACAATATAATCAACAGGAGATATATAAGAAGAATTAGATCTAGTTATTCTAGATGACATGTTGTAATTATCAATTTGCATGCTAGTCGGATCTGAAAATCTAATTTTAACAGTTCCATCATTCAACTGTTTGATTTAAGATATATCTGTATTAATATTTACTAAGTCAGTCTTTCCCCCATCCCAGTCTTTTCAAATACATTAGAACATATATTAATAAACCAAAAATGTTTCTTATTGGCATTCTCATGTAAAAGGACTTTATTAAATCCATCAATGTAATCCCAGTAATTATATTTTACCACGATCTTTTGTTCAGGATGGATATAATCCAATTCCTTTAGTGTACTCATACCCCATTCTTCAGGGGCTAAGATCTTTTTTATAATTATCTTAGAAAAGTTATAACTTTCTTTGTATTAGCAGGGTAAAAATGCTGGAATTCACACCTTGTATATGAGAGTATTATCTCATAGTGCATCCTGTATTTGTAAACAGTAGTAGTATAAGATATTGTATCCAAATACCAAGCCATTATTTGCCATGGCTCATTTCTCCATTTGAGATAATTGTTTTCCAATAGAAGTATAACTTCTTTTTTGTCATTTAGATAAAAAAAACTTCTATATTCTCATCATCAATAAGAATTGAGGAATATGTTGGTGGATTATTATTTGATTCCTTTTGGGATTCATAAAATCCATGAATTCTTTATACATTGGATGGCTTGTATCCAAACCACTACTTGCAGAAGCAATATTATTTGTTGCTATTAATTGTTTGTTTCCATGCTGAGCTAGGATATGTTGCTGTATCTCAGAAGACGGGCGATAGTCCGCACGGTCATCTTCAATCTAGCTTGTTAACATCCAAATTCAAGGAATAAATTTGAATCAAAATAGTTACAAATTTTTATATAGTTTGATGACTGTATGGAAGGATCTGATCCTTTTACCCAAGCAAAGGGTCTGTCAAGATTCAAATTCGTATTGTTAGTGAGCCCATGTGTCTAGCAGTTCTAATCGGGTATAAGGCGCCCTTTTTACTCCTTATCGGACTGAGACCACGGCTGGCTAGACAGAGTCACTAAGACAAAGTCACTAACTTGTTGTATTGAATCTGACTGTACCACCATCTCGGAACCAAGTCAAGAAACCATATAGAAATTTATGCATATTTAGATAAAGTCTAGATCTTTCATGGTAGATATAAAAGTGAAGTTAGTTATCCAACATAGATATAATTCTTTAGCCGGACATAGTCACGGCTCAGATCGGAGAAGTAGAGAAAGTAAGAGAAAAGGAAGAATAAAAGAAAGTACCTTGTGGCCAACACCAAGGCCTATATGAGAACTATGCTTTATTAACAAACTCCAGTAAGTCTCCGGAAAACTCACAACTTATAATACAAAACAAAAACTTTTACAAGAGAACAAAAGAGAGAGAGGGTTTCTGCAACCTGCCTTTCTCTAACTACAAAAGAACTTATTTATAGAAGAAAAAGGAATCTAGCTATAGTGATCTACAGTGATTCTGGGTCCCTTATCATTGGGTCCCATATGTACAATAACAGTTTTTCTACTGTTGTTCAACAGTGTATCTATTGTTGATAGTGACTTTTACTTGTTGAAGATCAACTTCACACGTGATCTTTTCCCTTTAGTTTGCAGAGGAGATCTTCCGCTTTTTCCAGCACATCTTCTGTGATAGGTTCACATAATTGAGCCTCTTGAATATCTGTCAGGTCATCACTTGTTTCACTTCGCATTGAAGTGTCTGACTTCTCGTATTGGGTAATATTGAGAAGTATATTTTTTCTTACTTCGTCGAGATAATTATTAATCAGATCTTGTTTATTTCCATCCTGATTAGAGATCTTTCGAGCAATATGTCGAACAAAGCTATCCTGTATAATTCCCTTTTGAGGAACAACACAATAATCTTGAATTCTTTGTTTAATAAGGTCCAATAATTCCTGTCCGTATAACGATTTTGTCTTGGGATCCTGTTTCATTAATTTATCCCAAAAATTATTATAAAATATCTTGTATAGACAAGGAATTTGTTCGTCGGTGAATCCCACCTCCGGAGTCCATTTGTGAATCCATGGGATCGAGAATTCAATAAAGAAATAGATTTATTAGATCCTTTCAATATAACATATATGATCTGTATGATATAATTCGTTCAGATTTGGTGATAGTTTTACCCATTTGTTGTATAACTTAAGAAATGGATATGGTAAAATCTTAGTTGTTGGGCCGTGGTATGACCACCAATTTAGGAACCAATTAGGGATTGGTTCTGCAAATATTTTTGCACAAACCTTTATGAACCATATATGCTTGAGTCTCTCATTATTGTAGATGAGGACCTTATCAAAAGCATAAATATAGTCCCAATATGTAAAATTCATCGAGACTTTATTTAGACTTATCTGTCTTTCTTTCATTGTGGAGATACCCCAATCGTCAACCGATATAATTTGTTTAATTATCATCTTGGAGAAATTATAAACATTCTCACTGGTGTTGTAGCCTGAAAAGTGCTGAAATTCAATGCTACCTGTGCTTATTAAAATAGTCTCGTAATAAGATCGGATTTTGTATGACTTTCCCAGAAAATATAATCCGTTAACCAGATATCTCTGGAATATCTTCCAGGGCTCTTCTTTTCTCTAAATATCAGAATTTTCTAAAAGAAATATCATTTCTTTCTTTGATACCTTTTTGTAAGATTTGATATCATCAACCTCTTCTTTAGCTACCGACGCAAAAGTATCACTTTGCTTTTGGGATAAATACGCTTGCAGTTGTGCGTATAATGGATTATTTTCTAGAATATCGTCCAGATGTATCGAAGAAGCAGCTTATTTTGAAGGGCTTGTTAGTTTTACCAAGCTCATTCCTCCCCTTTGTATAATTGGAGAGCTGGACGAGGATCCGTATGACGATCCAGATGATTTTGAGGATGATTTTCCCCTTCCGCGAGTATAACTTCCCCTTTCTCTAGCCTTGGTTACCTAAGGAGGGTCCATTCTGCAAACAAAACACTTCGTTTTATTCAAATGCATCATAGTAATAATTATGGTAATAATAAATTTCGTCGTCAAATTCGACGATCTCTTCGCAACTAAGAATATCAGAGATGATATCTATTACCATCCCATCTATGATTTTCCATATAATCAACTCATGTACATCTCTATTAAGAGGGATTACCTTTAAAATAGTAATTAAGGTTTTTTCTGTAAAGAAGGGAGAAAGGAAGCTCATTACGACGATAAATATTCTCTAGATAAAAAATCTGGAAGAGAGTTATCACTCCCCTTTTTATAATTGATTTCGAAATCAAAAGGGGCTAATTGTGCTTGCCACCTGGCGAATATCAATTTTGATGCATCATGTTTGAAATCTTTATCGAACATATACTTCACAGATTGTGCATCTGTTTTTATTAAAAACTTTTGGTTATATAAGTCATCTTGAAATTTTAGAACGCATTTAACGATAGTTAACATTTCATGTGCCACCGTAGCATACTTTTTCTGAGCATCGCTCCATTTTCTAGAATGAAATCGAATTAAATATTCAGTTTTATCATGAGGATTAATTTGTTTCAAAATTCCTCCATATCCAATGTTAGACGCATCAGTCTCGACTATCTTCTGCCAAGTAGGGTTAGCAAGAGTTAAACAAGGTAAAGATTGAACACACTGTTTAATATTCTTTACCAAGGTAGTGAGACTATTAGTCCAAGGAGTCTTATGATCCTTTTTTAGCCTATCATATAACGGGGCTAAATCTCGAGATAAGTTCTTGTAAAAAGGGGAAATATAATTCAAACTTCCCAAGAATCTCTGCAATTGCGTCCTATCTGTAATAACATCAGGAAACTTTGAAGCAAAATCAATCGATCTTTGAATAGGAGTAACCTTTCCTTGACAAAGAAGATGTCCTAAAAATCGGACTTCTGTTTGAAATAAACTCATTTTTGGTTTAGAAATTACCAAACCATTTTGTATAACTATTTTTTTGAAAATGTCTAAATGTTTAATATGCATTTCAAAAGTTTTTGAATAAATCAAAATATCATCAATATAAACAATGATGAAGTCTAAATATGGGTTGAAAATATCATTCATAATTTTCTGAAATTCAGAAGGAGCATTTTTCAAACCAAATGGCATAACATTCCATTCGTATTGTCCAAACGGGACATTAAAAGCAGTTCTATAAGAGTGCTCTTTAAATATTTGAATCTGCCAATATCCTGATTTTAAATCAAATTTAGAAAATATATTGGCGTCATATAATCTTGACAATAAATCCTTTTTATTTGGAATAGGATACCTAATCTATTTCAAATACTTGTTCAAAGGTTTATAATTTATAACTAACCTGGGAACACCGCGTTCTTTTTCAGCTACATTATTGACATAAAATGCAGTACAAGACCAAGGAGATTTAGAAGGTTTTATCAAACCCTTTTGTAATAAATTTTCAATTTTCTTTTTTGCAGAACTCAACCAATTCGGCGTTCATCTGGAAAGGGCGTGATTTGGTAGGAATATCATCCTCAGAGAAATTATCTTCATATGGAAGAGTCGCTATATGCTTTTTTTTATTCTAAAAGGCACTAGGATGATCAGCACAAATATTAATGGCCATCTGTTCGGAAATTAATATAATTTTTTCCTGCACTTTCATAGATTTTAAAGTGTCGAATATATTCATACTAAATATTTCCAGTTGTGAAGAATCAACATGCTTTTGTTTCATATTAATTAAAGCATTAATATCATGAGAAATAGGATCAGTGATAAAAGTATAACTAATATCTTTATCTTTATAGGTAGCCGAAAAACCCTTAGCCGTGATGCTGGTGAACGGATAAATAACATTTATGAATGGGGTTCCAAGTATAATCGGGGGGTATAACTGATTTTTAACCAAGAAGAAGAAATGCGGAATGCAAACTTTATTTTGGCAAATACGCGTATTAGGCAATTTATACTTTATATCTAAAGCATCACCTGAAGCCGTTCTTACCATATGAGTTGTTTTTTCAAAATATTTCGTAGACACGAGACTTTCTTGAATACAACTAACATCAGCTCCACAATCTATCATAGCAATATCAGTTATAGAAAAAGTATTATCAATTAATAAGGTACATTTAATATACCATTTATGAGCTGTAACAACTTGCATCATTCCTAAAAGCATATTTTGTCTAGGATCAATATTAATAGATTTTGCAAGAGTATTTTCTTCAAAAATATTTTTACCTTTGTTATTAGCAGACTCAATCTGAGTAAGACGGTGATCACAAATAATTTGAATTTGCTTAAGAGATTTAATATCTTGCTTCAACTATTCAATCTCTTCTTTTAGATCATTAAAAGAAGTATCCCGTATAACAACATGTTGTTTAGAAAGTCTATCATTGACTTCAGATAAAGAATAAGGAACAGAATATTCAAACTCATTTTTAGATTTTTCAACAATATTAGAAAAACTAGCCTTATTATTAGCAGCAAGATGAATAATTTTTTCACGTAACGTATTATCAGTAACTTCTTTTAAAAGTTCTATCACATTATCTGAAGTAGTAGTATTAATATTCAAATCTTCAAATTGAGATTGCAATTTATAAAATTCATCATTTTCACAAGAGCAAATATCACCTCTACACATGCAAGCATTTGTATTATCTTGCTGATTATTTTCAGAGGATTCGGGCAAATCATTCTCAGTTTCAGAACTAGCATCAGAATCATAATCGGATTCAGAACCAGAGGTGTATAAGAAACTATAGATCTTGGCGTGAATATCTTCATCGAGCTCTAAAACTTTAAGCTTCTCAAGCTTACAATTAGGAGCAATATGACCAAATTTTCCACATTTGTAGCACTTAATCTTAGCGATTTCCCACCTAGACCTATTCTTTGTAAATCTATTAGATTTACGATGAGCTTTTCGTTCTTCCCGCTCCTCCCTATACCTTCGTCTAGACCTTCTTTTCCTATAAGGTCGGTCAGAATTATTCGGACTCGAGTCTTTATGCTTAGTACACTTAGTAGTATCCGGTAAATCGAACTGAGTATAGAAATCGCCTAGCTGAGATCTTTCTCTAAGCCTGTCAATCTTAAGCTGCCTAGATAGCTTCAATTCATTGCACAAATTAATACCTTCTTGAGTGCAAGCTCCTATAAGCTTACCATAGGTATAAGCGCCATATGGAATAACACCTTGCGAATTTCTTAGAGTCTTTTTAATTCTTTCAGCAAATAGGGGGGCAATCCATCTATAAACTTGGCTTTCCAATGTTTAAGACCATTTTTTGGTAGTTCCATCACCCTACTTAAATAAGTATTTTTATACCATCGGAATTCTCCTAAATGTCTACATCGAAGACCATTTAGCAAAGATCGAACAGTTTCATATTGATTGGTAAATCTACCATTAAAATGTTCGAGAATAGTCAAGACTATGGTATAAACAGTGTCTTCTCTATTTTTTACTAAGGCAAAACCTAAGTTATCAACACCATCATTAACAGCCTTCGCATTAAGTACAGCGGCTTTCGCGTCAAGGCTCATATAATTATCCCACTAACCTCTAAGTTGACCAGTAAAACGTGCAATTATCATCTTGCAAATAGTTCTATATGTGTTATTAACACTCTTACAAATAGTAGCATACATAAGCATTCTATGAACAAGTATAGTTAATTGCCTATCAGTTAAACCGTCGAGATTACATTCATAGATCTTTCTTTCACTATAAGAAGTATTAGTTTGGTTCCAATCACGTTCCTCTATCAAAACATCTTGAGGGGTCGGTCTGGGATAATAATAAGTTTGTATATTAGGTTTATTAGCGTATTTAGTATTACCATTATTATTCTTGGGGTAACCATGAAGTTTATTAATTTCCAAATCAACTTGATTTTTAAAATCAAAAGTGGTTTCCATCTCATCTGCAAAATCTTCAGATAAATTAATAGGTTGAGCACCAAATTCCGAAAAAAATTTATCAAGAAGGTTTTCAAGATCATAAAGGGGCTTAAAAACAAAACCCTAAATTTCAGGAGGTCTCTGAATATGTGTAGGAAGAATATCTGGATGTTTTGACGTAGAGGACTGTTCAGAAGATTTTAAATCACTTTTAATCTGGACAATTAAAGTCGTCAAATCATCTAACTTTTTATCTAGAGAACTAATATGTTCGCCTAAGACTTAAACATAAAGTCCTAAATAGTTATTTTGAGAAATGAGATTATTAATCTCGTTAATGCTTACCGTAGCCACATCATTTTCAATAAACTTCTGAAAAGCAGTGAAAGTAATACCTGTATTATAAGGTAGTATAAACGGTGCCTGAGGAGGATAAATAGCCTTGATAATATTACCTGATTCATCTTTATAGGATCGTTCAAGAACATTGATGAATAAAGGCAAATAAGTGGTTATAAACCAGGGTACGAAAAACATAATATGATTATGTAAAACACAAGTCTCATAAAATTCTTGAGAAATATTATGCAAATCCTCCGCACTGTATGTGTCAAAAAACCAAGTTTTAAACATGCTCCATTTATCACTTGCAAATTCATTTTGAATATATTTTCTTGCCAATGAACCTGGACTAAAATCAAATTGATGTCCATTTATCATTAAGTATCATTAAGATTAAAATTCATTTCAGATGCAGAAGGAATATCCTTATCAGAAATATCAGATGATTTATCATTTGCTTGAACAATATTTAATCGAGGATCAATTTTAATTTTATTTTTATCAGCAGATATGACAGAAGATAATGTATGCAAAGAAGCAGAACGATTTCTAGCTGGACCATAACTAGGGTCAATCGGCGAAATGTGTTGGATGGCAAGTAATCTTCTATCAAAAGAAAATGAATGTCTATTATAAGGAACACTTTTTTCATCAAACTGAATACAAATCTTACCATCAACATTTTGAGTAATATGAGAATATTCAGAATTAGTGACAACATCAGTCATCTGTTCTGGAGGTATAACAGAGTCTAAAGTCTAAGTAGTAGGAAAATTAATCTCTTCCCATTTTATAGGTCTTCTAGTAGTGACCTTGGATTTCCATACAGTCATCAAACTATATAAAAATTTGTAACTATTTTGATTCAAATTTATTCCTTGAATTTGGATGTTAACAAGCTAGATTGAAGATGACCGCGTGGACTACCGCCCGTCTTCTGAGATCCTGGTTTTGTTGGTATCAGAGCCTAGAAACTTTCATGGTAATTATGAGATTGATGTGAAATATTCGGCATCTACTATTATTATTATCTAAGAAGACGGGCGGTAGTCCGCGCAGTCATCTTCAATCTAGCTTGTTAACATCCAAATTCAAGGAAGAAATCCGAATCAAAATACATATAAATTTTTATATAGTTTAATGACTGTATGGAAGGATCTAATCCTTTTACCCAAGCAAAGGGTCTATTGAGATTCAAATATGTATTGTTAGTGAGCCCATGTGTCTAGCAGTTCTAACCGGGTATAAGGCGCCCATTTAACTCCTTATCGGGCTACGACCACGGTTGGCTACACAGAGTCACTAAGACAAAGCTACCAACTTGTTGTATTGAATCTGACTGTACTACCATCTCGGAACCAAGTCAAGAAACCATATATAAATTTATGCATATTTAGATAAAGTCTAGGAACTTTCATGGTAAAAATGAAATTGATGTGAAGCATTTCGGCAGAGATATATGATGTGAGGCCAAAAATATATATTTTAATCATTATTTGCCTCACATTTATTATTTATATTTGCCCCTTTTGAGCATTAATTTTATGGATTGTGCTAAATAGTGTATTTTATTTATAGGAGTGAATTGGTGTAAAGTTGAAGAAGTTTGGAGCTAAACTAATTAAAGATGAAAGATTATAGAAGAAAATCAAGCAGGCAGCTTCATGGATTAAATTGAATATTATATTCATATTTATATGCAGATAGCCAAAGAACGCCAATTGATATTGGCCTTGCCACGTGGCAGCAATTGAAGGAACAAGAACGTGAGGCGGTTCGGCAATACAGTTTCACGCGAAAAAGAAGAGAACCAAATTTCGTGTGGTTTTGGATTCCTAATTTGCTTTGGACTCAATTATTTTATTTAGGGTTTACTACATGTATAAATAGTCCATAAAAATAATTATTGGAGGCAATCGATCATAGAGGGAGATCAATCAGAGGGCATCAAGTAAAAAGTTATCAATACTTTTAGGGTTCTTTTCTTCTTCTTATTTTCTTAGAGATTAGTAGCTAAAGCTCTTGTTCTGGGGCTATAGCTATGGATTCAATGTTGATTATTTAAGGTTATTGAATTAATTCTTGGTTGTCATTATAAGTTACTTCTATATTCTTGTTTTAGTATTTTGTGCTTGATCACTATGAGATAAATATATTGTCTAATCTTAAAATCAGGAGAGGAGAGGTTAGATAGACCAGAGATTATAGAGAGCTCGATCGATCCATTTAATTGAGGTGATTTGTGTTCAAGAGTGACACCCGGATGAACAACTTGCTTGGTTACGAAATAGGATGAAATATAAATGCTCGCCAGTTAGTTTATTTATCCCCGCTCAACGATGTAGTTAGATAGCTAATTGGAGTAGGCAACTAGAGGTGTGTAGCCCGACTCATACAATTAATCCTATAAACCAGTAACTTGACAACTAAAATTAGTGCTAAGCCAAAAATATGATACATGAAATCCAATACATGCTGCAGCCCTGGGATTTAACAACTATTGTAAGTAATTTTATTATTTTGTTATTGCATTCTTCTCTTTTGGCTCTCTTAAATAAATAATTAGATCAGTATAATTTAGTAAAAATAGTTAATTGACAAGTCATTTGGGTTCGATAATCTGGTTCTTTTAAGAGCCACTATATTACTTGCGCGACCACGTACACTTGCGTGTGCAATTTGGAGCAACAAGTTTTTGGCGCCACTGCCAGGGACTTAGAAATTAGCTATTCTTCTAGGTTATACTTTTTTCTTTTTATTTATTTAAATTTTATTTTATTTTAGTTAGGTTTTTCTAAGCAATTAATTTTTTCTTCTTTCTTTCTTTGAATAATTTGGTACTCTTATTGATATGGATGATTGGGATAAATCGTTGTTAGGTGATGAATGTCCTTTATGTCATATATGTGGTCGTCAATATATTTATTGGAATGGTTGTCCGAAATCTGATTCTCTTCCCCCAAACCCCTATTATGATTCTTCTATTATTTGTGATGTTGGTAGAGGCGATAAAGGGGAGAATGCAAAACAAGTTTCACTTATGGAATGTACGAACATGTTGGACAAAGTTGATTCAGAAATCACTGAACAAATATTTGAATGCACAAAAGGGCACAAAGCAATCATGAAATTTCTATATGAGTTTGACGCTATTCAATTAGAAATTACAGCCCTAGCTGAATTAGAAGAGACTGCAGCCCAACAAAGAGAAAGCTATGAAGAAGCAAAGATAGTGAGTCAATCTTGGCTACAAGAACAAACTCAACTTCTAAAGTTTCACAAGTATATCCGTGATGGTCTGACATAGATGACAACTCAACTAATTGAAGGAAGAGTTGAGCTCACACAAGAAATAGATCAATTTGGTTCAGATATTCATGACTTAGAGGCTCACTTGAACAAAATGATTGGGGCGTCTACTGTCCAATTATCAATTGTTGTGGATGATGATCAACATGTGGAACAAAAAGAGGAATTCCAACCATTCAACTATACCTTATTCCTTAATATCGATGTTGAGAAAGAGTACAAAAGTGAGCATGTTGTAACTAATGTTGCTTTAGAGTTGAGGCATTTTGAATCTCATTCAAAACACTTTTCTATATCATCTGAACTAATGGATGAGTGTATAGATGAGATACAAGACCCCTATATCCTAAAGTTTTTTAGTCCACGTAGACAAAACGACATTCCTCACATAAGGGCCAAGAAGTGTAAGATGCGACATATATTACTTGGTTCTTTTTTCTTTATACCACCGCCCCTAGAGAGGAGCAGAAAAGTTGATGCAAAGTTAGGGGTAAAATTCACAAGTTCAAAGTGGAAAGAAAAGTGTTGAATTTATTTGTGTCGTGCCGCGACGTTAAATTAGGCGCTTATTGGGAGGCAACCCAATTTATAGTGTAACTTTTTGTTTTTATTTTTTATTTTTTTATTATTATTCTATTTTTGTGTTGTTTTTATAGGTTTTGGAGAAGTCTGTGTATCCAAAATTTGGAGCTAAGGAGCACGTTTGAGCTTAAGTGTAGGGTGACGACCCTTGATGAAAATAAAGAGAACATGCTACTAGCTAGGCTTAAAGGCCTCAGGAAGTTTTTCTAACCCTTTTTTTTTGAATTTTATTTGATGCTTTGGGGACATAGCATCTTTTTAAGTGTGGGGTGGAGGAATAAATTCCTAGTTTTTTATTGTTTTATTGAGTCTTTTATTTTTTTTAGGATGGGTTCCTTGGCTTTTGTTTTCGGTTCTTTTCCTGAGGATAGTCCCTTTGAACCGAGTGTCTTTTAGTTTTTTAGGAATAATTTTTTATTTTTTATTTTTTTGAGAGAAAAGAAAAGACCCTTTTTGAGTGGTGTGATACTTGCTATTTAGGTCTAATTTTTTAGTAGTACTTTCTTGTGAATGCTTGATAAAAAAAATGCAGACTCTTTGACACCTAAGCTCATGGTTGTGACTTTGTATATAATTTATTTTATTTTGTAGTTTGTTATGATCATGTCTCTCTTAGAAGTGGAATTGATCCATCTTGATTGATACTTGTGCCATGTGTGGTGAGATTTTGTATACTCCATGTTTTGCATCTTAGTCTAGAACTTGCCCTGCATGTTATTGAAGCGAAATAAAAAAGTGTTGCTTGTTTAGGAGATGATAATAGGTTTTCTTTGATTTGTCTTATAAATTTTAGCCTTTTCAGATATATATCACTAGTAGCCCCTTTGAGCCTATAGCTTTTTATTGCTAACCATATTATTTTCCTTGACTATTTTGTTGAATCCCTAGTTTTTGCGCCTTGCTTCCTTGAGCATTATAGCATAGACTTATTCTAATTATCAATTCTGAGAAAAAGGGATGGTTGAGTAAAAAGGTAATCGATGATAGCTACAAAGTGCTTAAAAGCCCTCTTTGAAAGAATGTGATCTAAAAAAAAGAAAAGAAAAAAAAAGAGTTACCTTGATGATGGCCCTGGTCCTTCCAAGGACATCGTGCACCTTAACGCATGTAAAATACGTAAGTTGAGGGTGGCTATTATGAAGGAAAACTTTAAAAAATTAAAAAAAAAAAAAACTTGAAACATTCTTGAGATGATAAGAATTACTTGTGAAATAATTGTTGAAAAGAGGACTGAAAATAAAGAGAAGAAAATAATGGATGATGAAGTCTTAAAGTGCAAAGTGCTTAAGGAAGTGTAAGTCACTATTATATAGTTTTCCTACCCGTCCCCTAGCCTAGATTACAACCCGTTTAAGTCCTATTTGATTCTATTCGAGCATACTTAATTAGTGGAGATGTACATAATGGGCAAGCATATGGTTCTTTGTGCATACATGTGAATTTTCTTTGTGAGTGTGAGAGTTGTTTTTGATATGAAGTCCTTAATTTATATTCAATCTTTTGAATTAAGTGTGTGGACTATTTCTTCTTGTGAGGGCATTTGTTTCATGATGGATAGGTGATTTTATTATCTTTCTTTGATGAGAGTTGGGGAGCAAGCTTAAATTTGATGAGTTTAAAGTTCTTCCTTGAGGTTAGGAGGTTAAAAGTTTGTTGTTTATTTGGATGTCTTGCATAATGATTGAGAAGTGTACTTGATGTTTTGAAATTGGTATATGGCCTAATTTTTTGTATTAACCCAAGTGATGACATTCCTAGTATGATGTATTTGAGATGAGTTTTAATGTTTGCTTGAGGACGAGCAAAAGATTAAATGTGGGGTGTTGATGTGAGGCCAAAAATATATATTTTAATCATTATTTGCCTCACATTTATTATTTATATTTGCCCCTTTTGAGCATTAATTTTATGGATTGTGCTAAATAGTGTATTTTATTTATAGGAGTGAATTGGTGTAAAGTTGAAAAAGTTTGGAGCTAAAACGAATTAAAGATGAAAGATTATAGAAGGAAATCAAGCAGGCAGCTTAATGGATTAAATTGAATATTATATTCATATTTATATGCAGATAGCCAAAGAACGCCAATTGATATTGGCCTTGCCACGTGGCAGCAATTGAAGGAACAAGAACGTGAGGCGGTTCGGCAATACAGTTTCACGCGAAAAAGAAGAGAACCAAATTCCGTGTGGTTTTGGATTCCTAATTTGCTTTGGACTCAATTATTTTATTTAGGGTTTACTACATGTATAAATAGTCCATAAAAATAATTATTGGAGGCAATCAATTATAGAGGGAGATCAATCAGAGGGCATCAAGTAAAAAGTTATCAATACTTTTAGGGTTCTTTTCTTCTTCTTATTTTCTTAGAGATTAGTAGCTAAAGCTCTTGTTCTGGGGCTGTAGCTATGGATTCAATATTGATTATTTAAGGTTATTGAATTAATTCTTGGTTGTCATTATAAGTTACTTCTATATTCTTGTTTTAGTATTTTGTGCTTGATCACCATGAGATAAATATATTGTCTAATCTTAAAATTGGGAGAGGAGAGGTTAGATAGACCAGAGAATATAGAGAGCTCGATCGATCCATTTAATTGAGGTGATTTGTGTTCAGGAGTGACGCGCGGACGAACAACTTGCTTGGTTACAAAATAGGATGAAATATAAATGCTCGCCAGTTAGTCTATTTATCCCCGCTCAACGATGTAGTTAGATAGCTAACTGGAGTAGGCGACTAGAGGTGTGTAGCCCGACTCCTACAATTAACCCTATAAACCAGTAACTTGACAACTAAAATTAGTTCTAAGCCAAAAATATGATACATGAAATCCAATACATGCTGCAGCCCTGGGATTTTCCAACTATTGTAAGTAATTTTAT
>JAJOOR010005366.1:0-38995 GCA_036250505.1 Solanum acaule | reverse complement strand
AGTCATGATTGAGCCGGATGGATCATCGTAAGTTTGTTTTGTTATCTATTTGTTAGTTTATTTTATTTATTTCTTATACTTTAATATATTATTCATGAACTAACATATTTATTATGTGTTTTGCAGGTGACATCCTGCAAAGGATGCTGTCCGGGCTTTAAAAGACTGTGTTAGAAGACTCTATACACAGGCTTATCACTCTTGGAGTGAGATTCCAAACAGTATACGCCAGACGATGTTTAATAACTTTAAAGTATATATTTTTTAGTTAAGTTTAGTATACTTTATTTTCTTTTACTATCGATCTAATTAACATTATTCAATTTTTTTTCAGACTATGTGTACTTGGGAGTCGAGGTACAATTTGGTCAATGGGATCACATTTGAGAGGAAGGCATCCGCCAGACTGTCTAGCTGGCTAAAAAAAGTTTGGGATAGTGGTGAACGTCCCGGTTGGATGTTGCCTCATGTTTTTGATGAATTGGGTCAGTATTGGAACACAGACAAATTTAAGGCAATTTCAGATCAAGCCAAAAAGGCTAGAGGCAGTCTTAAAGGTGGCTCGTTGCACACCAGAGGTGCAAAGACGGTTGGAACAATTGCACGAGAGATGGTAAGTTCTAATTCAAACTTTTAAATAAATAATTAGTTGATTCATATATATCGTTATAAATTTCACTTTTTATTTATAGGAAAAAGAATTGGGACGCACTCCCATTGAATCGGAGGTTTTCAAAAAGACTCATGTCAGGAAGAAAGAAAATGAGTTGGATCCGAATGTGTGGGTGGAGGAAAGGGCCGAATGAACTTTTGTAAGTTATTTAACATGAATAATATATATTAATAGTGAATATATTTATGATATGTATATATATTGATGTCAATTTTTATATTTAATATGCAGAATGACTTTCATCAGTACGTCACTGAGAATCTAGATAGTTCGGTCCAATTGACACCTGAACTTTCAACCCAGATTTGGAAAGAAAAAGTGGTAGGAGGGACACACAAGGGTAGAGTCTATGGTCTAGACTCTCGAAACGATGTAAGACGACTCCAGTCAGGCTTAGAAGGTATTGGATCGTCACGTCAAGCCGAGGCACTTGATGATGTTCATATTACTGCTATGTCGGATCAAATAGCTAAACTTACAACGGCACTGGCTGAGTCGGAGCGGAGAAGAGTAGCTGAACAATAAAGCATGAGTGAGACCGCTCAGCAAATCAAAGAACAATTGATGAACCTCGCTCGTCGACCTACTACTTCGGCTCCTGATGACACCGACGACGAGAGTGATGATGATGATTATGTAGATCCCACTCCCTAGTTTAGATCTCTAGACATTTATGAACTTTTTGAAATTTTGAAACAAATTTTGAAAGACTTTATAAGTCTTTAATTTGTGATTTAGATACTTTTGAATGTTATTTTAAGTTTGTTGTTTTATGTTTTGTTTAGATTGTTTATAATTGTGTGTGTTTGATTGGGCTGAATAGTGTAGAATTGAATTGAATTGCATTTGCAGGTGGGCAGCAGAAACTGTCAGTTTCTGCTATAAAAAATAGTGCAGGAAAAGCGACGGACAACGTGGTTTTGTCCGTCACTTTTTTGGGTTTTATTTTTTTTTAAATCCCAGAAAAGTGACGGACAGCATGGTTTTGTCCATCGCTTTTCAGGGATTTTCAAAAATAAAATTTCCAGAAAAGCGACGGACTGCGTCGCATTTTAGAAATAAATTAAAATTAAAATTAAAATAAAGCGACAAAGTTTGTCGCTTTTGTTAAAAAAAATTCTAAAACAAAAAAAATCAAAAAGCGATGTAGTCTGTCGCTTTTTGAAAAGCGTCAAGCTAAAAAGCGATGGAGGTGACTGCGTTGCTTTTCCGTCAATTTTGACCAAAAAAATGATGCAGTCCGTCGCTTTTGATCATTGTTTTTTGATAGTTTTTTAGTAGTGTTTATGTATTATGTTTTACATGTATTAGTCTATGCAGAGTTTAGTTATTCCACTATTTATCCTACATAAAATAATACACAAATTTCCTCATTACTTGTACATGTATTAGTTATGTGGGTTTCTAAACTGTAAATGAAATACAATATTAATTTTATGGGCAAATAACAAAGGTAAATTACTTCCCTTCATGCAAGTTTCCAATATAATAAATTTTATCAGAATTCAGACTTCGGATACATGAAGTCAAAATTAGGTGTAATTTGTTCTAGATACACTATATATTTACCAGTAGATTCACATGTATATTACCTCGCTCGCTTGCCTCTCTCCCTTTGTATCTGTATTTTAGAATTTATCTCATATCCCAGATATATGTATCTAGTGTGATTCATGTGTATTTGAGATACACAGACTCTATCACTCGTCTCTTTTCCTTTTTCGCTCGCCTTTTTCACTCGTCTCTACCAATGAATGTGTATTTCAGAGTGTAAATGGTAGCATAAATGCATGCAATTAGGTGTATCTGACCAGAAATCTGGTATGAAATTGTAAATTAGTGAGATAATATGTATTTTTTTAAAAATATAGGAGAATTAGTGAATATGATAGGAATGTTTATGTAAATATGTAGTTTTTCCTAAGTTAATACACGAATAACTTACTTTCTAACTAGCTACAAACATGATATCACTTATAAATGATTTAATACCTCTGCATAACTCACCTCTAAATTACCAGCTAGCACTTCTTAATGGTACACAACAATATGATATACCATTATACACATTTTTCAACAATATAATGTAACACTATACGATATACTGTAATAATATATGTTGAGTTACACTCCGTCTCAGTCAAGAGTATAATTTATACATTAATACAATTTTGAAAAATAAAATAAAAATCGAGAGAAAGAGGGGTGAAATGGTTAGATCAAGGGTAAATGAAATAGGGTTTAACTACGAGTTAGGACTTGGTTATTACAAGACAAAGTTATGCTGCTTATTTGTTAGGATAAATAAGTTACTAAATAACTTTTTTTTTTGCTTTCCCTGGTCTTTGAAGACACATTGGAGCTTCGACTAAATTCAAGTTTGAATTGTATTCTAAAAGGGAAACTTTTAAAAATAACAAATATTAGACACTCTATAGCTATAGTTTACTTAATTACGAATAATAGCAAATGTTAGGGGAGGAGGGAGGAGAGAGTTGAGTGAGATTTGGGAGAGAGAGGATAGAGTATAGTTTTTCATAGTTTTTGGAGAAAAAAAAATACAAATACAAACTGATTTATATCAAAATGAATATATATTAAGAGGAGAAAGGCGAGCAAACTTGAGAGAGGAGAGAGGCGAGCAAAATCGAGAGAGGAGAAAGGCGAGCGAGATTGAGAGAGAGAAGATAGAGGTGGGCGAGATTGAGATAGGGAGGAGCGAGGCGAGCTAGATCAAAATAGGGAGGAGAGATGCAAGTGAGATCGAGAGAGGGAGGATAAAGGTGCGCGAGATCGAGATATGGAGGAGAGAGGCGAACGAGATCAAGAGAGAAAGGAGAAAGACGAGCGAGATCGAGAGAAGGATGAGAGAGGCGAGCGAGATCGATAGAGGTGAGCGAGATCAAGAGAGGAATGAGAAAGGCGAGCGAGATCGAGAGAGAGAGAGGAGAGAGGAAATAGGCGAGCGAGATCAAGATAACAATGTATATTATGATTAAATTTTGGTGTACGGTGTACTAGAATACAAAATACATAAATTAGATCAAGATACACACCATAATCTAACATAAAATTTCTCAACCGTTTTGTATAATCAGTTTAATTCAAATTTATGTGCATTATTATTTAACATTTGTATCCTGCTCAATATTATTCAAAACCTTTTAACTTAATTTTCAAATATATAAAAATTTCATGTTCTAACTTTTAACCAGACTTACATTATCTGACTTTCAAAAATCATATATCACATGAATTGAGATACAAAGAAAGGAGTTGTCACGAATCACGATCCAAAACGAGTCATGAGTGACACCCACACTTAACCTTTTAGGTGGGTGAACCAACGAATACAGCCCCAAAACATATTTATTGTTCAACTTATGAAATACTAACCATAATGCGGAAGCTTAAATCTTATTAATGTAAGAAATACAAATCCACTAAAGTCTATTAGAATATCCTTTTCCAAAACCTGAACGTCATCACATCAAGGACATCTAATCCTCAAATACTAAGTCTAAGAGTATCAATGATACCAAAATAAATAAATAAAGTAGTTTGTGTCCAAAAATTAAGGACATCATGCCATGACCGAGAGAATCCAACACGAGCTAGAATGAATAGCTCACCCTGAACCTGATGTGCTGGAGACTGGCTAGAGCTGAGGGCGAGTCGAAGTCGTTGGTACACAAGTAAGGCTCAGTACAAGGCTACATGTACTGAGTAGATATCATCGGCCGACTCAAAAATAGTAACTAATATGCATAAAGTAATAGTATAAAATCAACTATAGCACTTAGCAGGTGACAAGCAACAAACAACATGAACAAGTGACAACTGAAGCAAATATGTAATCAATCACAATATCAAGCGTACACACGAGGACTCATGCCTCCACACCACGTTCATTTGGGAAATGGGTTCTTTGAGATTGAGTACATTCAGTTAATTCAATATGTTTTCCATTAATGTTACCGTGTCGGAACGTGACACTCGATCCAATAATATCGTGTCAGAACGTGACACCCGATCCAATAATACCGTGTCGGAACGTGACACTCGATCCAATAATACCATGCCGTCTCGTGGCACCCGATCCAAATATATTGTTTAATTCATTTGTCATTTTTTATCATCTCCTTCCACTTCCTTAACAATATTTCATAAAGCCTTCTATATTCAATTCATCACTTTAATATAACAAGTTTAAGATTATGAATTTTGCGGTCTTGGGATTACAGAACAATCACAACAACACATGAGTTATCCTAACCACAACAACCAAGTTGATGGAATGTATGCATCCACTATCAATCAAGGACCAGGTCCCAGGACTCAACAAGAACAATAGCTAAAAATGTGCAGAAAATAAATAGTTGGAAGTAAGATCTGCACAAGTGTTTTACGTGGAAACCTCCTTGCTCAAGGGAGTAAAACCACGACATGTCTCATAGGAATTTTCAAACTGTTTTCACTAACCTTCTTCAAGCAAAAGTAAAAACCAATTTACAACAACAACTAGAGATTAACTTCCTAATCTCTATTCTGAGTAATACACTATCACTCAATGAGCCTAAGCAATGCATCCATTAGCCACTATACTAACCCTTACTGATTAATATAGACTTTTGACCATAAGACACAAAGTTACCCCTAACTATGTTCTTACAAGATGCAAACAAAGTTTTGAAACATTTCTAACAAGAGTGAAACGAATCCTACAAGTTAAGTACAAATACAAACAATCAAGAACAATAGATGGTACGGAAAGCACACTTTCTGTTGATCAGGTCTTTGTTGTATGTGTTCTTGTGCTTGAGTTCTTCCTTGAAGATGACTTTCTTCTTTTTTAGCTTATGAGTTTTAGCTTGCCAAATCTTGAGTTTGTGTGTTGTTGGAAGAGACTATATTGAAAATGAACACAAACTCCTGGGACCTCCCATTGGCTAAGAGCTTGCCTTGTCTGTAAAGACGTGCACCTGTCACATCAGAAGTGACAGCTTTACAGCTGTACTGTCATCATTTCAAGTACGCAGTCTTGCAGGGACCAAGTCCCTTACAGACTTGTCTTAGTAAGTTCTTGAGAAGACGTGCTGGCTCTCTCTCCTTTTGAATGAAATAATTAGTTTGTTGTTTGTTATGTTGACTAAGTCAACGATAAAGAGTTAATATGCATTGGACAAACAACCTCGTCCCTTTTGATTGGTGTAGTACTCTGACAGCTTCACCAACTTTTGACGCGGGCATTTTTCCAGTTGTACCCCATTATGGATCTGGACGAGAGAACTCAGCCAGGGACCAGGTCCCTGCATTTGTGAGACACTGAAACAAATAGTCTTGTCCGCTCTTCTTGTTGGTGCAGTACACTGCGCTCACTGCGCTTTTCACCTACCACGTGACATCACAGCTTTACAGTTGTACCCCATTAGAATCTGAACGAGAGCACTCTGCCAGGGACCAGGTCCCTGCGTTTGTGAGAATCATCAAAACACCTAGAATATAACATTTCCCCCCTTTTTGATGATTACACACAAGTATTCCTCACACTGAGTTTATTCATTCATTTCACTGTCATCAGTCCCAATAACAAGGATCTGGTTCCTTGTTAGATCTCTAAGTTTGTTAATCATCAAAACTTATCATCAACTCCAAAATAACATTTCCCCCCTTTTTGATGATAGCATACTTTCTTACCAGTTCCCCCTATCGACAAGAACTCTCAAGTAACTGGAGTTTCATCATCCTGAAAGTTTGTCAAATCATCAAAACATCAAAATAACATTTTCCCCTTTTTTGATGATGACAAACTTGTTCAACTTCTTCCCCTTATCAGCAACATGACCATGTCTTGTTCAAGTAGCATTGATTCCCCTATCGGCATGACCATGTCCTCTTCAAGTAGCTAGCATTTATTCCCCCTATCGGCATAACCATGTCCTCTTCAAATGCTACATTTATTTCCCATATCGGCATGACCATGTCCTCTTCAAGTAGCTAACATCATTGATCTCATACCTTAACAATTTTCCCCTTTTGACATCATAAAAAAAGGTTAAAGCAGTAAATCAAGTTGATAGAAATCCAGTTCAAGCAAATTCATGGCCACTTGGGCAACATTGAGCATGAGTAAAAATGCATAAAGTAATGAGGCAAATCAGTAGAAACAAGGCATTTGTCATTTATAAATACAAGATCAACAATCAAAGCATTGGACATATCATTACGAATGAGAACCAGACAATGCCCACTCAGTTTCGATAGAAAAGGAGGAATGAGGGTTGACAGGAGAATTTAGGAAGAGAGGGGATAACTTAGAAACAAGGGATTGAAAGAATAGAATTAGTAGATCATATCCCTTAGCATGTTTTTTTTTTCTAGAATCTGTCTTAAAGTTCAGCATGCTTTGCTGCCCAGACTTCATGTGGAACCTTCAGGGTTGTCGGTTTTGTTTTTCTTTTCAAACTGGTCCCTCTCATAGTGCTGTTTTAGAAGCTGAGCCCTTAGGCAAACCGTTTCAGTATCCATGTTAGCAAGAGCAACTGTCATAGCTTCCAAACTAGCCTGAGTTTCTCATAACAGAAAGATTAGTAAAATCAAACTTACTCAAGGCCTTTGAGATGAATAGATCAATAACTGAGGAACCAAAAAGGAAAATTTCATTTCAAACATTATTATTTTTTTTTAAAAAAAAACAGACACCCTCCTTTTTAGAATACTTTGAGTTCTTAGAATATCAACTTCTCCTTTTTGAACATCCTCTTTTCCACTTCTTCCTTTTGATGGGTGGACCTGGTCCCTCTTCACAGTTAAAAACATCTTCATCATAAAATTCTCTAGTAAGAACAAAGGGTTTAACATTTGAAGTGTTTTTGAGAGATGAGAAAAGAGAGTTTAAAAAATCTTTGATATTTGGAAGTAGGGCTGGGTATAAACACCAAAAAATTGAACCGAACCGAATTATTTTGGTATTTCGGTTTCGGGTTCGGTATTCGGTATATGTTTTTGTATTTTTTGGTATTTCGATTCAGTTTTTGATATGCAATTTTTGTGTTATTCGATATTTCAGTTTACCGAAATATATTATATTATTAATATATATTAATATTATATTAATTTTTAATATTAAATAATAAATATTATAATTTAAAATTAAAAACAAAATCGGTCAAAAGTTAGTCTTTTCAGTTTTCAAACTTTTCTTACTTTTTCACTGACCAGTGACATTCCGTGACTTCCGTCGTCCCCACTTCCCAAAGGCCAAAAGTGACCGTTACCAGTTCCCACGTCTACAACAGCAGCGACCGTTCCTACTTCTGTGTTCCGGCGACCGGCGTCTAGTAGCAACAGCACGCAGCAGCCACAACGATCGGCGTCGATTAGCACGCAGCAACACGCAGCAGCCGCTAGTCGACCTGCCGTCAGCCGACCTTTCTAGTTTCCACATAGCCAGGAGCCGACCACCGACCTCTTTCCACTTCCGGCGACCACCATCATGTATAAATAAAATAAACAAATACAAAAATTACAAAATTTTAAAAAATCCATAACAAAAAACCAAACTGAAAAAATATAAACCGAATCGAATTATTTCGGTTCGGTGTTGGGTACACATTGTACAAGAATTGAAAATAAAAAAAAACCCGAAACTGAACCAAAATACCGAATGCCCACCCCTATTTGGAAGGGAAATTGAATTTTCTGGGGAGGTGGAAAGAAATATGGAATATAAAGAAAATGAAAATGATGTATCAAGTGAAAGGAAGTGTCATTGGTATTCAAAAGATAGGGCAATGGTCAGATACCTGAATGACAGACATGTGGCAATTTCAACTTCTTATGCATAATTCAAAATGCAATGTTAAGAGTGCTAACCTTCGAGAACGGACCAGGTCCCTCTCTGTAGTTTGAATGTGATTGCCTAGATCTATCCTGACCTCCCCTTTCCTTCAGCCTTTTTGCCATGTGTGTTACCTACAAAAGGTATAAAACTGAATTTGTTAAAACATACATAACTGAAAAGCAAGGATACCTGCTCCCTTTGCATAATCATTAGGGAGTTGATTGCTTCAAGTAGGATCCATTCAAGAAAGTTTCAGCTTTCCCAATATTAGTTTGATTATTTTAGCCAGATCTTTAAGAGCTTCAAGATGTTGTTTGATCCACAAGAGTTGAGCCCATCAAGCTGCACTTGCTACACTCTCTACCTTAGTTGTTGAAAGAGCAACTTAACCTTGCCTTTTAGTTCCCCATGAGTGAGAGATCAACCTATAACATAAGCCACTCCTGAGTTACTCTATCCATCAACTAGATACCTAGCATAATCAGCATCACATGATCCTCTAAATCAAAAAGTCTCCTGGTGGACAAAATAAAACCAAGTCCCTGTTTTCTTGAAGTGTCTGTGGATTCTCTTAGCAGCCCTCAAATGTGATTCCTTTGTACAAGAATGGAGTCTTTGAACCAGGTTAATTCATCAGCATCCAGCATCAAGTTAGTGCCCATGAGAGTATGAATTATCTAGGCACCCATAACATGGTACCATGAGGCTTTTTCAGCAGCTTCTCTGAACGGGTACCAGGTCCCTATCTTTGATCAGACATCAATTGCCCTGAACGTTGTGCTATCTTCTTCCCTGTAGCTAAGTTCGTTGCTTAGGGCTTTAGTGAAGATGCCAACCACTTGATCTTCTATATTGCAAAAACTTCATTTTGACATTACCTCTCTTTAACATTGTCTTGACTTCAAGTATGTTAAGATATTTGAGAAGCTCATTGATGTACCTTTCTTGACACCCGAGGGTACCTCTAGAGGTTTGCTTGATCTACAACTCCAAGAAGAAATTTAATTCTTCCATTGTGCTCACTTCAAAACTCATTATTCATGAGTGCAACCAATTCTTCACACAACACCTCAAAGGTTGCTTCAAAGATGATATCATCAATATATACTTGAATAATCAGTAATTCTTTTCCTTGTGATTTCAACAGGGTTTTGTCAATTTTACCTCTTTTGAAGTCATTGTTGAGGAGGAATTTCGATAACCTATCAGCTTGTTGGGGAACCGAGTGTCATACTTTGCTTCTCTCAAACTGAGCTTGATCAACTTCTTCATTCTCACCTTCAGAATTCATATTATCAGTTTGAAATGGACCATCTTTGTTCAGCACTGTCTAACGGACCAGGTCCCTCATCAGGTTCATCATCTGCATCAGCTTCCTTGAGATTGTTGCATTTATGAAGAGGATGTTCTTCAGCAAGCTCTCTATTAAAACCGTCTAACTGAATCTGAAGCAACCCTTCCATTTCAGAATCTTTTTTCTTTTGCAACTTCTCAACTCTTCCAGACTCATCAAAAATCACATGACCACCTTTTTATACACTCGATAAGCCTTGTTGGAGGAAAAGTATACCGAAACTATTCTTTCATCAATATTGAGATCAAACTTCTCAATATAATCCTTTTGGTCATAAAACATGTAGTGTTCACCAGTTCAGCCCGAAGGTTCTTTGAAATATTAAAAGTCTGCTTATTCCACCTGAAGGATGGTCTGATCTGCTTCTCTTCAACACTATCGTCACAACCTTTGTCATCTGCAAATTTCATTTTGAGCATACCAAGGACTAGGTCCTTTGACAAAAGTTTGTACAGTAAAGAAGCACTCACATGAGCACGTCTCTTGTGTCATACCTCATCATTCTTACCTTGAGCACTAAGGCAAGTTAGACAGTCACTACGAGTAGTATTCAGATTTGCAATATACATGTTATTGCATCTCTTTTCTATCAAGATCATCACCCGAGAGAGCAAGTTTGTGACAACAAAATTATCTGATAAGAGCTTAACTTTATTTCATTCATCACAAATCTATGAAACACTTAAAAGATTGTACTTCAACCATTAACATAGTACACAATTTAAAAAAGAGTGTTTCACAGACTTTCAAGTCTTACCTACACCAAGAATGTACCATTTCTTGCTATTTGCCAAAAAAGACACCTTCACCTTGCAGTGCCTTGAGAGAGAGGAAGTTTTGTAGCCTTCTTAGTCATGTGCTCTGAGCATCCGCTATTCATGAACCAACACTGACTATTACTACTTCCTCTCACTTGCATATCAAATCACTTGTTGGCCTTGAGAACCCTGGGTTCCAGTAAGCAGATAATAGAGTGATAAGAAAATCTTTTGTCCAGTGAGGCAGACTGCTTTTCTTCAACTTAGGACCATAAGCAAGACCATGTCCCTTCTTCAGTCTATTCTGCCGTTTGGAATAGTTTGACGAATTCCCTTCATACTTTTTTAACACATGACAATCTCTCTTAAGATGTCCATCTCGACCACAATGCACACACAACAGATCATCAACATCAGAAACAGATTTGCTGTGAGGATTGTATGGGGGGAAAATCTTTTTGCAGCCCAGCCCTCATTTACTGTTGTTTCCTTGACCAAGTAGATTTGTAAGGATCTTAGAGGAATTGGTCCATTTGAGGGATTTTTCAAGTTCATCTTTTACACGGACCAGGTCTCTCTCCAACTCAAGATTTCTTTCTAAAGCCAATTCCATCTTTATTTCAGCAGTATTCAGCTTATTTTCAAGATCCAGTTGCAAGCTGCTTGCCTCGTTCTTTCCTTTAGAAACTGTATTAGTTACCTCTTTCATCTTTTCTTTCGGTTCTAGGTTTTCAGCTTCTAGAACAACTATTTGATATTCAATATCAGATATTTGGGCAACTAAAACAATTTTTCCATCTTGAGAGATGTCTAGACTATTGTTCACGAGATCATTCTCAATTGTTAGCTCACTTATCAAATCAAGTAGTACAACAACTAGCTTTCTCAATTTACTGGTAGAAAAGGTATTCAAGTTTTGCTTGAAATATGATAGAGTTACCTTTTCATCAGCATCTTCCTCATCTAATTTTGCCATGAGAGCATCATTAGAGTGCTCAGAATCATCTGAATCACTTGAGAAATTTTCCCATGTGGCCATATACTTCTTTACTGCCTGGAAAAAGGTCTCTTTTCTGCTTAGCTTGTCATGGACATGGTCCCCCTCTTTGTCTTCACCCTTGAGACTTAGACCCTTCCCTTTTCGATCTGTGCATCTCATGATCTTGAAGATGCTCAAATAGTGTACACAATGTCACTACTTCAAGCTCTCTTGTCTCATTGCTGATCAGAAGGTTATTTGTCCAAGATCTGGGAAGAATTTCCAGTATCTTGGAGACTTGATTGCACACGGGCACTATTTTTTCAAGGAGCATGAGCTCGTCTATAACAGTGGAGAATCTTGTGCGCATTTCATGAACAGATTCACTTTTCTTTCATGGTGAAACTTTTGAACTCAGCAGTAAATAAATCTAGCTTAGATTTCCTTGTTTCCTCAGTGTCATCATAGGTAGCTCTCAGCAGATCCCATATTTCTTTGGTTGATTCGCACGATGAGATCATATCGTATTCGTTCATTCCAATGCCGCACATCATCAATTTCTTGGCTTTGTGATTTTTCTGGACAAGTTTTATGTCGGAGTCATTATATTGTTGACGAGTTTTGATAATGACTCTAGTGATCTCTCCATCCGTAATCTCAACGGTTGGCACGTAGGGACCTTCATGTATGACGTCCCATACCTCGACGTCCTCAACTATTAGATAGTCTCTCATTCGAATCCTCCAGTGTCTATAAAACTGACCCTCA
This sequence comes from Solanum acaule, assembly GCA_036250505.1. Classification (NCBI taxonomy): domain Eukaryota; kingdom Viridiplantae; phylum Streptophyta; class Magnoliopsida; order Solanales; family Solanaceae; genus Solanum; species Solanum acaule. Next base: position 26,620 of record JAJOOR010005366.1, on the reverse strand, counting down.
AAAAGAGGAGGCCTTGTAGGGGACTGACTTCTCTGCCTGTTTAGTGGTTCAGCCATTCCTTCAGGATTTTTCTTTTCTTGGTATTAACCAGATAGAAAAGTCAAGCTCTGATACCACTTGATGGAATGTATGCGTCCACTATCAGTCAAGGATCAAGTCCCTTGACTCAACAAGAACAGTAACTAAAAATGTGTAGAAAATAAACAGCTGGAAGTAAGATCTGCACAAGTGTTTTACGTGGAAACCTCCTTGCTCAAGGGAGTAAAATCACGATCTGTCTCACAGGACATTTCAAACTGTTTTCACTAATCTTCTTCAAGCAAAAGTAAAAACCAGTTTACAACAACAATTAGAGATTAACCTCTTAATCTATATTCTGAGTAATACACTATCACTTAATGAGCCTAAGCAATGCATCCATTGCCCACTATACTAACCCTCACTGATTAATATAGACTTTTGACCGTAAGACACAAAGTTACCCCTAATGTTCTTATAAGACTCAAACAAAGTTTTGAAACGTTTCTAACAAGAGTGAAACGAATCCTATAAGATAAGTACAGATACAAACAATCAAGAACAACAGCTGGTACAGAAAGCACTCTTTCTGTTGATCAGGTCCTTGCTGTATGTGTTCTTGTGCTTGAGTTCTTCCTTGAAGACGACTTTCTTGTTTTTTAGCTTGCCAAATCTTGAGTTTGTGTGTTGTTGGAAGATACTATATTGAAAATGAACACAAACTCCTTGGGACCGCCAATTGGCTAAGAGCCTGCCTTTTCTGTAAAGACGTGCACCTGTCACATCAGAAGTGACAGCTTTACAGCTGTACTGTCGTCCTTTCACGTATGCAGTCTTGCAGGGACTAGGTCCCTTACAGACTTTTCTTAGTAAGTTCTTGAGAAGACGTGTTGGCTCTCTCTCAATCGCTATTAAGAGTCTATCTATCACATAAAATAAACCATAACCTACCTCCACTGAAGAGCCGAAGTCAAGCAAGCTAATTTCCCAATGCTTTTCCTTTCTTCAATATAATGTCTCCGAATATTTCCAATCTATCAAATATATTATATTTGTAAGTTAACGAGTCCATTGACACTCATAATACTATATGTCTAGCCTAGACCCAAAAACTCACTCAAATCTATAGTCAAATTCCTAAATTTTGATACCAACTAATTTATCAAGTCTCATATGTCTCAAATTTCAAGTCTAGGGTTAAGTCTATATTCCTCCAAATAACTTAATCTAATGATATTCATATTATACAATACACCTAATATTTAATTACTAACTCAATATATCAGAATATAATTTATAATATGATAATTAAAATAAATTAAAAGGCGGAGTTCACTGTTTGTGAACCCAATTCTCGCTATGGATCAATTTATAACACTAACTATACCTAATGTTTCCAACCATTAATTATCCACCATTGTCCTAAATTTGGCCCTCAATGTCACCCATCAGATAAGTAACAATCACAACAATAGTGGCGCTACAGTGCAGCAACCGACCTTGGCCATTAAGTCTATAATTTCATCCTCTTCTACCCGCAATCACTTATTAAAAAATAAGTGAATACCGACTTATAAATACTGATTTTCGAAGGTTGATATTTCTTGAAATATCGATCAAATACTGACTTTCCAGCTTAGGTCGGAAAAAGCTTGATCACTTTTCACTTGTATTATCACTATATCCATGCAATTCATCGACATTGGCAAGGAATAAAATTCAATTGAAAATTTGCTTACCTGAGGTCGTTCTTGCCGTTCTTTCCTTTGAGGGTTTTGAGTCACAATTAGTTTAATTAAAGTTAAAAAAAAAGAATATAACACCTTTTAACTTCAATTCATGTTTTATACATGGCCAAGTGACATAAGGTATTAAATTATCAACTTAGCCCATTAAGTACTAATTAAATTAATTATTTAATAAATACCCGCCAATTAAATAACCGTAGTTACACAATTAATTCAAGATTCTCATTTAAAATTCATAGAAAGAGTCAAAATAGTTCTAATACTCAAAATGACCTAACAAGTCGTTACAAGAGTATTATTTGATTTCACCGTGGACACAACTCAAAATAGTGCATTAACCAGATGGTCATAACATAAATCAATACCCTCTCTGTCTACTTTTAATTGCCATGATTTTCTTTTTAGAGTCAAATGATAAGAACTTTGACCGTCATTTACAATGTATTTTTCATCATATTGATATGCAAAAAATTGCAATTTATAGTACTTTCCTTATAATTTTTGAATATATTATTTTTTTGTTTAAAATATCAAATTAATGTAATCTAATTTAACTTTAAAAATTAATCAATTCGAAAAGCACAACATAATAATTAAAAATAGATGGAGAAAGTAGTATGGCTAGAGTTGGTTGTTCGTTTCCCAATAAAGATAAACTTAGTGGAACATTTATTGATTTGTGTGGCATCTACAACCTGAAAAAAGGAATCAAGTGAAATATTCTTATAGACCTTAATTGGCTTACTTCAACATCAAATGGAAATAAAATTAAAGAAAACAGTCAAAGATAAGGGGCCAATATAACCTGTAAAGCATATAATAGCTGATCAAAAAGACAAAATAAATTGCTCAAAAAGAAGATTTATCCATAAAGCATTTCCCTTTACTTGTGTATGAAGTGGAAGTCAATAGAATCTACACAAAAGCTTTTATGGATGATGTTAAAAATAAAAATATTCTCGTAAGATAAGAATTCAAAGTTATCTTCCCCATATGAGAAAAATGATTTAGCATTGCAAATCAGGTTGACGATAAATCAAATAATAAAAATTTATACTAAAAACATTATATTATAATATGGTTTGGACAAACGTCTACATATGAAAAACTAATATTAAAAAAAATATTAAAGGCTTACATTACGGATGCTATTGCGTTTTGACAGGTCTTCAATTTATAGAGTTTCAGGTTTTTCCTCTAAAGAAAGAATAATCAAATATATGTAAGAGAATTACACTTTTATGGTAATATTTTGACTTTCTTTCAACTAAAACTCAAATATAGTAAGAAAATCAACGCAAAACTCTAACCGAATTGACTCGTTTCTTGCCGGGACCAATTAATTAAGACGCGAAGTTGTTTCATCAATCGAAACGGGAGAAATTAGAAGTACAACAAAAGAGTCTGTTAATTAAATTATGTGATTAACACTAAATTAGAGTAGAATATATAATAATTATAAAAAAATGCAACGAAAAACTATAATGACACAAAAATTGATGCGTTATGATTTCTTGAGTTCTCTAAATGAATTAAATAATACATTATCATTATATTTAGTTTTCACTAAGAAAAAAGAAAAGGACAATTCCAAACGAAAAACCTAAAAAGAAGTTTCTCGGTGTTCAAGTGCCAAGTCTCAAAGATAAACTTTTTTTTTCTTCTTTCTTCAAGATATTAATTCATCCTTAGGGAAGATTCTAGAAGGAACAACAAATCTCATTGAGAATGATCTAGAATATTCCTGACTGTCAACCCAGTCCGATGAACCTTGATCAAAATTCTGAGAATAAGAGTTCAGATCATAAGTGAACCGCCTTAATGATGACTTGGACTTGAAATTGGAATTGGAGCAGCGTTCAAATAAGTTCTTCTTCATCTTTTTCCATATTATAAATTTCCATGTAGGTATTTTCTTCTCCGATCTATCGTAGCCAATATTGTGCAAATCATCCATGAGAGAACAAAGTTAAGAGTATAGTGTGAGTTTTTGATTTGATGTTATGGTAATAAGAGTGTTCCCCTATTTATATTGGAGAGATTTACTCTAACCTCCTTAACCTTTTTGGTTTAGGAAATAATAATATACTTTTCACTCTTTGAATGGGATAGTAAATTCTCCTAATTTAAATTAACGGCTTGAGTCATTGTTATGTATTTTTTTTTATAAAAAAAATACATTGAGAAATGTATTTTTAAAATTCTCCTAAAGTTATTACATTGAGATTTTGTTGCCATGTTCATATTAATTATTGTATTAATTTGGCTCATGATCGTTGACTGAAGAAATGTCAAGGCAAAATATGTTATTAGAACTTGTTAACTGTTAATCTCTCCATGAATTAATTATTATATAGCATACTAAGATTCATTTGGTCTTAAATCATACTCTATTCATTCACTTCTAATTGTCATGTTGCGCTTTTCGAAAGTCAATTTGACTAATTTTTAAAGTCAAATTAGATTACATTAATTTGATATTTTAAACAAAAAATTTATATATTCAAAAACCATACGAAAAGTACTATATATTGTAATTTTTTTTGCATATCAATATGATTAAAAATACATCATAAAATATTAGTCAAATTTCTTATAGTTTAACTCTAAAACAAAGAAACAATGACAATTAAAAGTAAAACAAATGAAATTTTTATGTTTTTCCTACTATGCTTTATAAAAATCTGAGTTTTAAAAATAGAGAAAATGGCCAAAAGCCCCCTCAATCTATATTTTGATTCCAACTACACACTTTAATATTACGGGAGTCCTATCACCCTCCTGAAGTCTTTAAAACTGAAATTACTACCAGCCTAAATGCATAGCTGGCAAAGTGAGTGTATCTCACTCTTTGAGAGAGTAAGTAAATATTAAAATTTTATTTTTGAGTATCTATTTTTCTAAATATGTGTTTTTAATTATTATTATTAATAATTATTATTATTTTCTTTCTTCTCCATAACAACATATACCAAATCACCACTCACCGTCTCTAAGCCATTACTGCCATCACCATCTCCACCAAATTCACCATTCTTGATTTAAGAAAAAATTAAACTCTGTGTTAAACAAATTTGCAAAATCAATCTAATAAACTATTGATAAATTGATATGGAGTATACATTTATATCACCCAAAAGAGCTTTGAATATGATTTGAAAAAAATGGATCTGAATTTAAATCAAATTCATTTGAACACCCAAAAAAAGAAAAAAAGAAAATTTCTTACTAATAGACGCTTTAATTATTAATCTCAAATCTCAATCAATCAACTACATCTCAAAATCGGCATATTCTCAATCTTATTAATTATTCCATCGTCGGTGAATTAACCTTTTTCTCTTCAAAATTGTCACCGGCATCGACACGACAAGGATGTGGAGCACATCGTCGGCTCCTCTTCATCTTCCCTAAGAGAACTGTGCGCATCTCCGATGACCTCCATTAATGGCAACACCACTTTCTCTAATATTCATCCCCTCTCTTTCCTTCCCCCTTACCTTTTTTTACTTTGTTTTTCAGATCTTTCGACGAGCAAAACTTCTTAATAAATCCCACCATAATTATTCAAACGCGTGATATTCACATGTCAACATAGATGTGGTTGTGGCTTTTTAAGGGTGTAATAATTTCGATTTTAAACACTTCAGGAGGTGATAGAATCCCGTTTAATTGAAGTGTGTAGTTAAAAATTCGAATATAAATTAAGGGGGCTTTTGACCATTTTCTCTTAAAAATAAGTGTTGTTTGAATGTTGTCCTAAATATAAGTAATAAGATCGATAAAGGAATTTGATGCTCTGCCAAAAAAATAAATAAATTATGAAAGGCACAATGAGGCTCTGAACCATCCCCCACCCCCCCAAAAAAAAAAAAACAAATAGATAAAGTGATGTGTGAGATTTTAATTTCGATATAAATAGATAAAGTGATGTATGAGATTTTATTTTCGATATAATTTTATTGCTTTTTAATTATTATTTATGGAAAGTACATGTTTTAATTCATGACTAACTATTTTAGAAATTCGTAATTTTGCATAGCGGTTAATTTAAAACAAAGAGAAAGAGAACTATTATCCCATTCAAAGTAAAAATATGTATTACTTATTTCCTAAACCTTGGAGGTTAAGGAGGTTGAGTAAATTTCTCCAATATAAATAGGGGAACACTCTTATTACCATAACATTAGATCAGATAAAAAACTCTTAACTTTGTTCTTTCATGGATGATTTACACAATATTGGTTGTGATAGATCGAAGAAGAAAACACCTACATGGAAACTAATATGGAGAAAGATGAAGAAAAATTTGTTTGAACATCATTCTAATTTCAAGTCCAAATCATCATCAATGCGGTTTACTTATGATCCGAATTCTTATTCTCAAAATTTTGATCAAGGTTCATCGGTTTTGGTTGACACTCAGGATTTTTCTAGATCATTCCCAGCTCGATTTGCTGTTCCTTCTAGAGTTTTCCCCAAGGATGAATTAGCGGAGACTTGATATATACTTGAACATCGAAAAGCTTATTTTTTAGATTTTTTCGTTTGGAATTGTCGTTTTCCTTTTTTTAAAGTAGAGAACATATTAAATATAGTAATGATTGAGTATAGTGATAATGTAGTATCCAATCAATTTTTGTGTTAGTGTTAATGACAGAATTAATTTAGGCATGTATTTGACGTTCTTCTGCAAACTCTTTTGTCATATACTCTATTTATTTATTTTGGTGTAATTTTGTTATATTTCTATTTTTTATTCTCTTGCTTGATGAACCAGTTTTAGCGTTAATTCGTCCCACAAAGAACAAATAAGTTAATTCCTCTTTCCGTCGTGAATAAAATAAATTCAAATTGACAAATCAAGGAAAGAGTAAGAAACAAGAGACTTGCTTTTATAGAAGAAATAATTTAGGAAATAAGATTTGCCTCTACGAATGTGCCACTTTGCCCTTCTTATAAGAAGCCTATTCATATTCCAAAGACACTACTTCAATTCAAACGCTAGCCCCCACTTCTATTGCATAACTTAAAAAAACTATAAACAAAGTATCAAAGTGATTGTGGGAACGACACGATTTAATTACCGGCAAAGGCTTTCAAAGGCAACCAGCTTTCCATACTAGTTGTTACTTTACACCGTCATTTTTTCAATATTATTGAATAACAAGGCTTGGGGCTAAGATAATTCAAGTGGGAGAGCTATGTTATGGGTGACCTTATTGGCTTATTGCACGGTTCAGAGAACACTTGTGTATGTGATGCAAGTGAACGTCTACGAAAAAACTGTTGTAAAAGTTTCATTCTTTGGAACTTCTAATCAGACTTGACTGAACTTGGAACGACATAGATAAAAGGGCCGTTTATTAGCTCTACTAGTCAAATACAGGTAAAAGAGGGATGAATTTCGACCTTGTATTTTTAGGTCTCAGGCTAGCTTTTGACTTATATGGCTCTTAGATTTAGCTCGTCAAACAAGTGCGCCAAAAGTGGGGGATAATATTATATTCTCTTATAAAAAGAGAGGCACGCCGCTCGTTAATTACATTAATGTTTGCATGTTTTGAAAGGGAAAATCCGAAGAGATTTTTTTTTTTACAATATTTCCTTTGTTCTTTGGATTCAAGTTTCCAAAAACAAAAGGTTTACAATATTTCCTTTGTTCTTTGGACTCAAGTTTCCAAAAACAAAAGGTTTATGATATTAAACCTATTTAGCAAGTAAATCATAAATGGAACTAATACCGGTCATATCCATAAATCCTATTTCAAACAAAACTAGGAAATACAACTTATTAACAAAGTAGGAAATATGTGCATCTCTATAAATATTTAATTGTTTTGAGAACTTATTATAAGTTGATTTCTGTTGCTCCTATTCCTTCCAACAATTAAAAGAAGTCCCCTTGTAATCATGGAGGGTGGAATAAATATTACTAATTTGAGTGATCAGGATTCGATAGATAGGCTCTTGAGGTCAGACAATCAAAATTGGATAAATCCTCCAAATTATCGGACTCGATTTGATTCTGATGATCACGAGGGTAACAATATGGATGATCAAAAGGAGGACTCTATATTGAAGTATATTAAAATAAGAATTCATCATGTTGTTGTGCCTAAAGATGGAGTAAATAATCCAATGGAAACTGAAGAAATTTGTGCCATATGTCACATGGAAATCGAACATGAAGAGATCATTGGAACACTTGGATGCGGACATGAATATCACGCAGGCTGCATCAAACAGTGGTTGTTGAGGAAAAAAGACTGTCCTATCTGTCGAGCTTCAGTTGTTCCTTCCACATCAACAAAGATATATATAGAAATGCATAGCATTTAGATATTATTTTAATTCCAAAAGTTCTTTTGTATTAATCTGAAGTTTTCTTTCTCTAATTTTACAGGACCTATACTAATTTCTGTACATATATTCTAAAACTCATCACATTAAACTTAGTAAGACAAGTTATTTGAAGTTGTGAATGTCTCGCGCTATATTATTTGATACGTACAAGAACCACTAACAATATGATGAGAAAATAACTAGTTATATGAAGAATGGTACAATGGTTAATTCCATCTAATATACTACAAAGTTATTCTTTTAATTAGTTCCCTTTGAGAGCTGCCAATCGAGTGACAAAGTCATCGTAATCTGGCAGCTTGGGATGTGTATGCCCATTTGGACTCAACATATCGCGATTTGCTTGAGTGTCTCCTTCTCGAAGTGTCACTGGAGGACTTGCTTGTTTCAATTCAACACGAATCGATCTCTTCCTTGATACTTCACTGCTCTCAACTTCAGCTAATTTAACAACTGATTTTGGTGTCTTAACTTCAGTTTTAAAAGCCTGTTTCCTAGTATAGTGCAGTAGAAGCCTATCCATCATCTTTTCCTCTTCATCGCGCTGATCAACATGATCACTACTTGCAGTTTTTATCCCATGTTTTCCGTGTCTCAATCTTCTATCTGAATCTTCCTCACAATCATGCATTGGCTGCATTCGTGTCCTAACTGATTTCGGTTTTGGCTTCTGTATTGTATCATTTACACAACTATCTTCTTCTTTGACAATCTTTACTCCCCGCTGATTCGTCTCTATATGTCCGTGTGTCCCCCCTGTGATGCCGGTAGGAGATGCATCTGAACTGATTTTAACAATGCAGGCTCTTGACTTGTTGTAACTAGGCTGAATTGGTCTATAATAGAATGGTGTATTGTCATCAGATTTTTCTTCAGAAACACTTTTAATGATCTTTGGATCATTTTGTTGCCCATTTTTTCCAATAATATCCGCTTTAGTATCTTTTACTGGAGGTTTGTCATCTAAGTATCTGTTGGATGCGCGATTTATATTATCTCTTTTCTGTTTATCACTCTCCCTTCCCTTAGGCAAGCTATGTACATCGCCAGGGGATTCTTTTCTCCCATGAGATGAATGATGCTCCCTTTTCGTCTTAGAAGTCGTATGTGTCCTTGCATTCTCATGATTAATCTTAGCCTTTTGATGTTCTTTCCTCTGAGCTGATTCATCGATTTTCTTGTGCAGTTTGTGCTCTTCATTATTGTGACTCTTCAGCGAGTCCTGTGCAAGATAGGTATAAAATGAAACTACTATTTAAGGTATACAGAAGCAGAACTTTGACATGAACTTTGTGATAACTAAAAACTTGTTTAAGAACATCTACACATGAAATCGAAGCCAGAATATGTGAAGGCCAAGAAAAGGACGAAGGAACTCCTTTCGATTCTCCACATTACTCTACACTTACTAGGTAAGAATCGTTTGACTTCTATACACTGACAGTGTCACGAGCACGTCTTGTTTGTGACTATAATGTTTGAATGATTGAATTGTTGTAATTGTATAGAAGGCTTACTTGTACAGCTATCTGTGGTTTCGATAGCTTATGTTCCAAAGCCTTTGAATTCCATCTTACACCGGATTCTACTGCTATATTTCGCATCAACTGAAGCTTCATATCCTTTGTAGGCGGTTGAGACTTAAGCTTACCAACAATCTGTCAAGAACGAATATGAATACGTTTTAAAGAGAGAGGGAAAACGAGTTCTATGTGAAATTATGTTATGACTTATGAGTAAGTACCTCTTTATTCACATAACATTCAAGGGAATTTCCATATCTTTCAGTAAATATATCCTCAGTTCGCGTAATTCTGGCAGATCAGAAAGTCTTGCTGCTGAAAACATCAAAGTCGATACAGCTTCTCTGCATTCCTCCGGACACTCCCTATAAACAATCACACAGAAAATAGGAGATTAGTCCTATTTCTCAATAGGCGATTTCACCTCACAGTTAACACTATGTACCTCTGTTTACTCATGGTAGCGAGGTGACTTGAGATATGCAAACAGTATTGTTCCAAGAAATCGTAACAGCTCGAGGTATTGAACTCAACTAGAAGGCCATCTGCCTGTTGCATCAACACAACTTTTACATCAGAATCTATTGATTGATCGAATTCTCCATACAAAGCACTAGAATGAAACAAATAACACTATTGAGGCCTATTATTAAGTGTTTGTGCTCTCAAAATATGTTCAATTTTCAAAGGCGAATCTAAAACAAGTTCTATGGCTTTCAGCTCGAACTAAGCAAGCATATTATAAGAAAGCTGAAACATGTATGCATATAATTAGATCAGACTCATACTAAGTATTCAAGATCTTCTATTTGCCTCTGACTACAACATTAGACTACGAAACGTAGCTATAATAAAAGAAAATTACCCTGCCATAGGCATTGACATCAGCTCCAGATTTGAGGTCAGCCATATCATTCTTCAAATATTTCAGCATAGCATCTCTCTTTTTTCTGATCATCTCGATTCGAGTCTTTGTCTGCTTGACTGTAGACTTGCTGCACCAGACAAAACACACAAAAAGATTGATCATGCCGGCCTCAGTTCCAAACAAGTCGAGGCATCACCATCCAAAAATAGGGAAAAAAAAAGTGCTCATAGAATTGAAGTGTTGGCATTCTCACCATTTGGTATAGAACTTGCTTTTTAACAAGGCATCAAACATTCTGATTTGCTAAAAGGCTACGATATTATTGGTTTAGTGAAAGAGCAATATTATTCTCATTCAAATAGATTAAGTACTACTACTCTTCCTCCCAATTTACGTTTCGGTACTCGCATAAATTGAGACGGAGAGCATTAAATCCTCAGCTGCCACGTGGAACTCCTACATTCTGCCGGCTGGGTAACTGTAACTCTTTTCTTTTACCATATTACCCTCAATGTTCCACTGGGGCAGAATAATTCAGAGGATTGAATTATGAATACTCCCTGTTTGCAACAAATTATGAAGTGACAGAAAATATTTTAAGTGACAAGAAAATATATTAGATTAGTGGTGTATTTTTCGAAATAGGATGATTTGATCTCTCTTTATGAATATCCCATGAATTTGCGGAATAGTCCAAATATCTTTTAACAAAATATAATACATTTATATAGACATAAACTAAAGTTTAGGATTAGAGTAGTATCCAAGAAATCTAACTAGAATCAAATACTTCTTCTAGAGTCCCAACAAGAACTGAATACGCAAAATCTCACAAGTTTTCAATGTCTACAACTCTCTCGGTTCCATATTAGTTGATCATTATATTAAAAATAGTTATCCCTTATTAGTTGTCCATCTTACTAAATTAAGAAAACATTAATTAAAGTTTTTCTATATTACCCTTGCAATTAATTTTTTTTAAAGTGTTCACATTTGTTTGTAAAATTTTCAAGATGATTTTAATGGGTGAATTAATAAAATTATTTTCTTATTTATGATTTCTTACGTATCGTGTAAAATGAAAAGTGATAAACTCATATGGGACGGAGGAGTAGAACTTTTAACTTTTGTACATGACAGTATATACTACTTAAAACAAGAAGGAGCTTATAATAGGCTTAATTTTATTATTAACTTCGAAGATATAAAATCAATAATCAATTATAACCAGCTCAAAAAGACAGATAGCGTAATAATTCTTTATTATTATTATTATATTTGATTTGATCAAACAAATGGGAATGAGTTGGACGATCATTATCGGATTGTCATTTGTCACTCCCATTAAGTTATATTTTGTCGTGAGATATAATGTACAATAATTTCAGGATAGAATGTATGATTATTTATTCTGCGTTTGATTAGAGATATTAAATAATGTTTAGATTATTTGTCCTATCATTTATATATAAATGAAGAAATAAATTATTTTATATGTTTGACAAAATATCTTATTGGGATAACTTATTCCAAACCAAATGAGAAGAAAATAGTACTCAAGTAGTCAACTAATTTCCTTCTTTCCCTAATGTTGCGGTGATTAGTGGGCACATTCGAACATGGAATTTGGTCAGGCCATTTAAAAATAATTATTACATATGATGTGGCCACTCTATCCGTTCTTTAATAATAATTTAACATTAAGTGTTATTACATCTAATTCATGATGTTAATCATACAACCTAATTCTCCACAAAGGAAAATCCAATCTAGGATCCAAACACATGACCTCAAGTACTAGTCAAAGGAGAGAATTAAAAATTTAAGATCACTAAATTTAGAATAATTGTAATTTTGTTATATGTATATATATGTTAGGGAATAATTAGTACACAATTATGTTGTTTGAATTAAAAAAAAAAACTCTCTCTTTCTATAAAACACAATTTAGGGGGTGTTTTGCTAAATTATAAACATTTATTTATGTTTGATATAAAGGCCAAAAGTAATTCAGAGAATAAATAGGTCTAATCAATAAAAATGGTAGTGGAGTGATAAATATATATTATCTTTAATTGAGGTCTTGAATTTGAATTCTTATGAGTATGATGTTTTCTTTAAAAAATGGTTTACCCATCAATATAAAAATTTGGATGCATATTTAAATTTAGTCAAAATTTAAATACGAATTTAAAAACAAATGAAAAATAACCCCAAAAAAAGAAAAGAAAGAGAATAAACAGGTCTAGGGAGCACACCTAAATCCCAACACCATAATTATGACATTTGACTAAATAAAAAGAAAATCATCTCTTCTATTTTCATCATTAATGTTTTTTTTAAATGTAAAAATATATTTAAATTTTTATTTTTTGTGTATACTTTCTTCGTTCTTATTTACATGTCGTCTTTACTAAAATAGATGTTCTTTAATACTCACTTCATTCACTTTAATTTGTCACTTATTTCTAAAAATAAATTTTTATTTTTACTTGTCAATTTTGACATATAAAAAAAATACAATTTTTTAAATTTGTTTGTCTAATTTTGATTCATATGAAATTTTAGAGAGTAAGAACCACTTCTAAATCTTGAGGTACTACACCAACAAAAAAAAAAGGTTTATTAGTAGCAATACGATATTTGCCGCTAATCAACTTGATAAAGCCAAATATTTATATATGGCAATCGAACATTTGTCCCTAATAATTGTACATTCTTGTGGCAATTGAAATGATTGCATCTGCTAAATTTATCCTCCAACGAATATATCTTTTTTTTATTTAGAATTATATATTGTTATCTCCTGTATTCAGATTAGCAAACCAGAAATAATAAAAGATGAAAAGAAAAACACAAAGAACTATCTGAGTCCACAGAACCCACTGTGTGTCCTTAAGAAATTTAATCCCCTCAAGTACCCAATGTTGCAGATTAATTCCTCCAAGATAAAACTTAAAGAAGTATCGGTACCTCAAACTTCGATAATTTCAACGAATTCAAAATGACAGCAACAAATCACACACACAACACGATCGATCGATTTTATTTTGTAAGAAATGTATGCAAACGAAGGGAAGAATTCGATGCAGAAAAATGAGAGAAAACCTCTCTATTTATAGCCAACAAAGGGTAAAGGTCACAACCCTTTGGAAAGAAGACAACCTTTCAGAAAGGTCACAATTATTTGGAAAAGGCACAACCTTCCAAACGGTCACAATCCTTTAGAAAGGACACAACCTTTCATAAAGGTCACAACCCTTCAGCGTAGTCACAAACCTTCAGGAGAGTCACAACCCTTCATTTCATGTTCACACCTTTAAAACCCAACAATCCCCCACATGAATAGGGAATGACTATTGTTAAAACATATGCATGAAAAACTGTGTGATTCGTAAGTAAGGATTGATTGCATCTGGATAAGTGAGTTTCCCTTTGAACTTAATTTCCATAGTGAACATATATCGAATATACTCGGTCAATCGATAGATTTGATATCTTTGAACCGTCGAGCTTTGATGTATACCTAGACAACATAAGTCACACAATCAACCCTTGAACTGTTTTGGTTCTCATTGTCTTGTTCGTTTCAGCCATGAACACGTCTTGGTTTATAAGTGCGTGGAGAACTGGCCTTACCGGATTCTCCTTGAAGCGGCTTACACTCCACTATTACATAGGTGATTTCTAATTGTGTTATCCCGTAGATACATCATTTGATATACCCTGTATCAAACTTAGAAACCATTAAAAAGTCCTAATGCCTTTATCCTTGTTACTGAACATTGTCTTATCATGAGAATGGACCATAAAAAAAATATTTTGACAATGTTGAACCGTCATCAATGACTTTGATTGATCTCCTTGAACCTAGATCTTGGGATCTCCAGTCTTCTAGGTAGAGTTACCGCCACAATGACTTGTCCTCAGTCGTAGTTTCATTCCCTTGGATAATCTATCAACTTCCTCTCTAGTTAGGCCTTTTATAAGTGGATCCGTCACATTATCCATTGACTTTACATAGTCAATTTTGATAATTCCACTAGAAAGTAGTTCTCTAACGATATTATGTCTACATCATATATGACGAGAATTTTTGTTATACATCATGCTCCATACCCTACCTATTGCAAATTTAACTCTTACAATATATGCATACTGGAGCTAAAAGGTTTGAGCCAAAAATCTTTCAAGAAATTTTGGAGTCATTCAACTTCTTCAACGGCCTTATCTAGAGTGATAAACTCAAATTTCATAGTAGAGCGAGCGATACATTTCTGTTTGGAAGATTTCTAAGAGACTGCTCCTCCACCAAGAGTAAATGCATATCCACTCGTGGATTTTACTTCATTTAACCTGGTGATTCAATTTGCATCACTATATTCTTCCAATACTATTGAATATTAGTTATAATGCAAAACAATAGTTTTTAAGTATGTTTTAAATACTCCAAAACTTTTTTCACTGTCATCCAATGAGTTTGATTGAGATTACTTGTGAACCGACTCAGTTTACTAATAGCACATGCTATATCTGATCGCGTACACTTCATGATATATATCTTATTTCTCAATACTCTAGCATAATCCAATTGTGAGTCACATTTTCCTTCATCTTTTGAAGTACAAAGCTCATATTTATTGGAGTCTTGACAATATTGAAATCCAAATACTTGAACTTGTCAAGTACCTTTTCAATCACATTAGTAACTTCAATGTCTTTCATATCAAAGTTACTTTCTAGCATATGCTTAGTAACATTTATGTCAGAAATGTCTCTTTTAATGATCAACATGTCATCAACATAAAAACAAACAATGACCTTGTGATTTGGAGTGTCTTTAATGTAAAAACATTTATCACATTCATTAATGTTGAATTCATTTGCCAACATAGTTTGGTCAAACTTTGCATGTCATTATTTGAGCGCTTGTTTTTAGTCCACAAAGTGTCTTAACAAGTTTGCAGACTTTCTTTTCTTACTAGGAGCCACAAAACCCTCGGGTTGTTCCATGTAAATTTCTTCTTCCAATTCTCCATTTTAAAAAAAAAATGTTTTCATATCCATTTTGACGAATTTGAAGGCCATATACTGCAACTAGCGCAATTAACATCTGAATTGATGTAATCCTAGTTAGTGGCTATTATGTGTCAAACAAGACTTTCTTATTGTCTAAAGCCTATGACAACAAGTCTTGCTTTGTATTTTTCAATAGTTTCATCAACTTTCTTATGCTTTTGTAGATCCACTTTAAACCCAAAGGTTTATTTCTTGGAGGAAGATCAACCAACTCTCAAGTGTGGTTGCTCAAGATTGAATCTATCCTACTATTGACAACCTCTTTCCAAATAGGATGAGTCCACATAAGACATATCTTCTTCGACTATATGGACTCATTTTCAAGAAGAAATGTTACAAAATCAAACCCGTAAGAAGTAATTTGTCCATTGACATTTACTACACCTCTGAATCTCTTTATTAAGTACATTCTCATTTGGTTCTTTCTAAGGTCGTTTAGACCTTTCACTTGACTATCCGACGATTTAGACTTATGAACCATAAATTGACATGCTTTACTATTTGTAGCATATCCAATGAACATACAATCCAAAGTCTTAGGTCCTATTTTGACCCGTTTGGGAATAGTTCCCTCATTTCCATTTCTCATATGAAATAGACTGTATTGGAAATTGTTTGATCACTATCGTTCAAGAGTTATTGTTTGTATAAACTTTAAGGGACGACAAACAATTCTCTATCATGCTACAACAAAGCCTAAACAAACATAACATTCTGTTGCTCCCTTTCTTAACAAGCAAAAGTTTTTTTTAAATTTATTTGTTACTCCCTTTACTAACAAACAAAACTTTTTGTTTCTCTCTTTCTGAACGGACAAACTTTTTGTTGTTCTCTTTTGCTATAATAATAGCACCCCCCACAAATTTTGTGGTAAACCTGAACTTATAAATAGGACATTCAACATTTCCTTCAAAGTTTGGTTTTTTTCTGTCAACAATTTCATTAGATTGAGGTGAGAATGTGTAGTAATTTGATGGATGATTCCATTTTCCAAATATATTTCTACAAAAGAAGATTCTTATTCTCCACATCTACCACTTCTAATCATGACAATCTTTTTATCCAACTGATTTTCAACTTCAGTTTTATATTGCATATATTTTCTATTGCTTCATCCTTACCATTCAACAAATAAACATAACAATATCTAGCGCAATTGTCAATAAAATTTATGAAACACTTTTTCCCACCACGAGATGATGTTGACTTCATATCACAAATATCAGTGTAAATCAGTTCTAAGGTATTAAAATTCCTTTCAACAACACATACTTGACATTTTGATTTATTGCACTAGAATTTAGGCAAAACTTCTAAGTTGATTAGTTTTTGCAAGGTTTTGTAATGACATGTCCCAAACATTTATGTCACAAACAATTTGATTCAAGCAAGTAAGACAAACAGAAATACTAAGTTTGAAAAGACCTTCTGTGAGGTAACATTTTTCTCACAAATATTTTGTTCTTTACTTTTTATAACTTTCTCAAATACATACATTGTTTTAGAGTCAACACTTTGCCATATGTCCTTTTCAGAAGGACCTTTCCATAACATTCAATTTGTTATAGAATTACCCATGACCATAGTCTCATTTGTCCAATAAGGGCAATATGACCCAAATGTTTGTTTTACAACACAAACATAACAGATCATTTTTCACCAATGTTCATGTCTATACAATTTTTTTATTTTATTTTAATAGACATATCTTTTCATGAAAAATCACAATATTTTAAGTGGAACTTTTTCATCAAAGAATACAATTCTTTTGAACGAGTAATATAATTTTGTGGTTTTATACTAGTCATATTATATACTAGTAAAGAGAGACTCAACGACCACAATATAAAATATACTCCAAGAATTTTTTGGGTCTAACATAATACAAGAATGTCATTAAATTTCATATCTTGTACTTTCAAATTTAAATTAGATAGTAAGTCTAATTTTGTCTTTATCACAAGTAAAGAATCCCCCACATTTTAAATATGTTCTCAAAAATATTTTTCAAGTATTTGAAATTATTTTCCACATATTTTTTCCCATGCTTTCATATTGTATACCATCAAAATACACATTGGCAACACGAAACCTTCTTTTGGAGATTTAATCCATATAAATACCCATTGCAGGCACAAAATTCACTAATTTTATGTTACTAGTGTTTTTTTCCCCTTTCTGTCACAATTAGACAAACCACTTAGTATTTAGAATACTAACAATAAAGATGTTACTCCTGTATTAAGGTTAGCAAAACAGAAACAGAAAATAGATGAAACAATTAGAAATAATAATTCGAGTCCATAGAACCCACTGTGTTTCCTTAAGAAATTTAATCCCCTCAAGTACCCGAGGTTGAAGATTAACTCCTCCCAAGATAAAACGGATTAACCTATTAGAGAAGTAGCGGTATCTCAAACTTCAATAATTTCAGCGAACGCAAGAACAGTAACGAGAGTACACATAGACTCAGTCGATCGACAATTTGTTTATGTAAGAAAATGTATGCAGAGAGGAAAAAATTTCAGTGAATGAAAAAATGAAAACGACCTCTTATTTATAACCATTTGCAGCAAGGAACGCGTCTGTTCGAACAATGATGTCTTTTCATAACATTGTGTCTTTTTGGGAAAAAGTAACACTTTTCGGAAGGAACAGGTCCCTTCATAACGTTTTTACTGTTACACGCGAATTTCAAATAAATTTCGTTACGCGAAATTAATTATGTTAATCAACTAACATTCTAAATTAATTTATAAGAGAAAGGAAATTAATTAATGAGATTGATTAAATAAATTTTGTCCAAAAATATTATCAATCAATCACTTGCCAAATCCAAATCCAAATCCAAAGCCGAAGCCAAAACCAAAGCAAAAGCCGAGCGAGCGACGACGACGACGGCGCGAGGGGACACCTTCTTCTTAACCCTTTAAGAACTAAAGGAAGTGTTTTCTAATATAAGGACAACACTTTTCCTTTCTTCTACCAATATGGGAGAAATGACTTTTCATTTGCAATTTGCAATGACTTATCATTTTCTCTCCAAAATTGGTTTCCTCACATTTCCATTTTCTCTTCTTATTTCCCATTCACACCTTGCTAAAACCCAACAATCCCCAACATGAATGGGGAATGGCTATTGTTAAAACACATGCCTGAAAAACTTGTGTGTTTCGTAAGTAAGGGTTAATCGCATCTGGATAAGTAGGTTTCCCTTTAAACTTTCCATAGTGAACATATATCGGATATACTCGGTCAATCGGTAGATTAGATATCTTTGAACCGTCGAGCTTTGATATATACCTAGACATAATAAGTCACACAATCAACCCTTGAACTGTTTTTGGTTCTCATTGTTTTGTTTGTTTCAGCCATGAACACATCTCGGTTAATAAGTGCTTAGAGAACTGGCCTTACTAGATTCTCCTTGAAGCGGCTTACACTTCACACTTACATAGGTGGTTTCTAACTGTGTTATCCCATAGATACACTATTTGATATAACCTATATCAAACTTAGAAACCATTAAAAAGTCTTTATGCCTTTATCCTGGTTACTGAACATTGTCTCATGGACAATAAAATATATTTCGACAATGTTGAACCGTCATCTATGACTTTGTTTGATCTCCTTGAACCTAGATCTTCGGATCTCTAGTCTTCTAAGTAGAGTTACCACCACGATGACTTGTTCTCGGCCATAGTCCCATTCCCGTCGATGATCTCTCAACTCCCTCTCTAGTTAGGCCTTTTGTAAGTGGATCCAACACATTATCCTTTGACTTTACATAGTCAATTGTGATAATTCCACTAGAGAGTAGTTGTCTAACAGAGTTGTGTCTTCGTTGTATGTGACGAGACTTCTCGTTATACATAACACTTCTAGCCCTTCCTATTGCAGCTTGACTATCGCAATGTATGCATACAAGGGCCATTGGTTTGGGCCAAAACGGAATATCTTCTAAGAAATTTCGGAGCCATTCAACTTCTTTACTTGCCTTGTCTAAGACGATGAATTCAGACTCCACTGTAGAGGGAGCTATACATGTTTGTTTGGATGATTTCCAAGATATTCCTCCTCTATCAATAGTGAAAACATATCCACTCGTGGATTTTGTTTCAGTTGACCCAATAATCCAATTTGCATCATTATATCCTTCAAGAACTGCTGGATATTTGTTGTAATGCAAATCATAGTTTTGAGTGTCCTCTAAGTACCCCAAAACTCTGTTCATTGCCATCCAATGATTTTGATTGGGATTACTTGTGTATCGACTCAGTTTACTTATAGCGCAGGCTATGTATGGTCGTGTACAATTCATGACATACATCAAACTTCCCAATACTCTAGCATAATCCAATTGAGACTGACTTTCACCTTTATTCTTAGCAAGATTGAGGTTCACATCAATTGGAGTTTTTGCCCTTTCGAAATTCACATACTTGAAATTTTCAAGTACCTTTTGAATATAATGAGATTGAGACAATGTTAGATCGTTAGGAGTTTTGTGAATCTTAATTCCCAATATCAAATAGGCAACTCTAAATCTTTCATATTAAACTTACTAGTGAGCATACGCTTAGTAGCTTTTACATTAGCAATGTCCTTGTTCATTATCAGCATGTCATCTACATATATGCATACAATGACTTCCTGATTCGGAGTGTCTTTAATGTAGACACATTTATCACATTCATTGATCTTAAATCCATTTGACAACATAGTTTGATCAAATTTTGCATGCCATTGTTTCAGTGTTTGTTTTAGTCCATAAAGTGACTTAACAAGTTTGCATACTTTCTTTTCTTTATCGGGAACTACGAACCCCTCATGTTGTTCCATGTAAATCTCTTCCTCCAGCTCTTCATTTAAGAAGGCGATTTTCACATCCATTTGATGGATTTCAAGACCATATACTGCACCTAGGGCAATTAACATTTGAATTAACGTAATCCTAGTCACTGGCGAGTATGTGTCAAAATAATCAAGACCTTCTTTCTGTCTAAAGCCTTTGACAATAAGTCTTGCTTTATATTTATCAATAGTTTCATTATCTTTCATCTTCATTTTGAAGATCCATTTCGAACCCAAGGGTTTGTTCCCTGGAGGAAGATCAGCCTACTCCCAGGTATGATTGTTTAAGATTGATCAATCTCATTATTGACAGCCTCCTTCCAAGAGGTTGAGTAGCTAGACAATATAGCTTCCTTGAATGTTTGAGGCTCACTTTCAAGAAGGAATTTTACAAAATCAGATCCAAATGAAGTAGCTTTCCTTTGACGTTTACTGCGCCTTGGACTCTCTTCATTAGGTTCATTCTCTTTTGGTTCTTCTCGAGGTCATTTAGACCCCCACTAGATGACTCCAGTCTAGTTTTATACGGATAGATATGTTCAAAGAATTCAACATTATTTGATTTCATTACCGTATTGTCATTAATATCCGGATGTTCAGACTTATGAACCAAAAATCGACATGCCTTACTATTTGTGGCATATCCAATGAATACACAATCCACAGTCTTAGGCCCTATTTTCACCCTCTTAGGTATATGAACCCGGACTTTGGCTAGACACCCCCATACTTTGAAATATTTCAAGTTGGGTGTTCTACCTTTCCATTTCTCATATGAAATAACATGTGTCTTGGTGTGAGGCACTCTATTGAGTATTTGATTTGCTGTAAGGATAGCTTCCCCCCCACAAGTTTTGTGGTAAACCTGAACTGATAAGTAAGGCATTCATCATTTCCTTTAAAGTTCGATTTTTCCTTTTCGCAATTTCATTAGATTTAGGAGAGTAAGGTGCAGTAGTTTGATGGATGATTCCATTTTCCAAACATATTTATGCAAATGGAGATTCATATTCTCCACCTCTATCACTTCTGATCATTTTGATCTTTTTATCCAACTGGTTTTTAACTTCAGTTTTATAGTGCCTAAATGCATCTATTGCTTCATCCTTACCATTCAATAAATAGACATAACACTATCTAGTGCAATCGTCAATAAAAGTTATGAAATACTTTTTCCCACCACGTGTTGGTGTTGACTTCATGTCACAAATGTCCGTGTGAATCAGTTCTAAGGGATATGAATTCCTTTCAACAGACTTATAAGGATGCTTAGCATACTTAGATTCAACGCAAACTTGACATTTTGATTTATTGCACTCAAATTTAGGCAAAACATTTAAGTTGGTCAATTTTCGCAAGGTTTTGTTATTAATGTGTCCCAAACATTCATGCCATAAACATTTAGACTCAAGCCAGTAAGAAGAATCAAAATCTTTATTCATATCAACTGCAATTACATTGAGTTTGAAGAGGCCCTCAGTGAGGCAACCTTTTCCTACATACATCTCATTCTTACTATAACTTTATTAGAAACAAATACACATTTGAATCCAATCTTGGTAAGAACTGATATAGAAACTAAGTTCTTTCGCAATTCTGGAATATACAAGATCCTGTTCAAAGTCACCACCTTGCCCGATGTCATCTTCAAGTGGACCTTTCTAGTTCCTTCAACCTTTGCAGCAGCGGAGTTTTCCATAAATAACTTCTCGTCTGCTGGTGCTGGAGTATATGATGCAAATAATTCTTTGTTGGCACAAACATGGCATGAGGCACCAGAATCTATACACCATTCTCTTAGATTTCCAACCAAGTTGCATTCTGAAAGCATTGCACATAGATCGTCCATCTCTTCTTTGGATTCAACCAAATTTGCTTGATCCTTGTTCTTGTCCTTCTTGGGACCACGACATTCAGTAGCCTTATGACCACGTTTGCCACAATTGAAGCAGCTTCCATTGAATTTCTTCTTAGGAGGATTGCTTTTTGGACCACATGTTTTCTTTCTTTTCTTTGATTTTGTGGGATCTTCTTCAACAATATTTACTCCAGATATTGCTGAATTACCATGTGACCTCTTTTCTACAACCTTGTTAGCCTCTTCGATTCTCAGCCTTACCATGAGATCTTCAACAGTCATCTCATTGCATTTATGTTTCAAGTAGTTTTTGAAGTCCTTCCACAACGGAGGTAACTTCTCAATAATGGCCGCCACTTTAAAAACATCATTCACAATCAATCCTACATTAAAGATTATGTGAGTATTAAGAATAGACTTAATATATTCAACATAGGCATTAAATAAATTTATACCTTTAGCAAGGAGATCATGGATTATGACCTGCAGTTCTTGAACTTGGGTGACGACGATCTTATTGTCTATTATCTTATAGTCCAAAAACTTTGCCATAATGAACTTCTTCATTCCGACATCCTCTGTTTTGTACTTCTTTTTTAAAGCATCCCAGAGTTCTTTTGAGGTCTTGACACTATTGTACACATTGTACAGATCATCTTGCAGGCCACTCAGAATATAATTTTTACACAAAAAATCTGAATGTGTCCATGCTTCTGTCACCAAGAATCATTCTTCAGCCGGATTTTCATCCGATATAACAAGAACATTCTCATTAATGAACCTCTGCAGACTCAACGTAGTCAGATAGAAGAACATCTTCTACTGCCATCTCTTGAAGTCGACTCCAAAAAACTTTGCAGGTTTCTCAGCCGGTGCAAGGGTAGCAGTTGAACGATTGTGTGCAACCGATGTTGTTGCAACACATACTGATCTTGTTGCAGCACTCACTGTTCCAACATTTACTTGACTTGAATTTGTCATTTTTCTGTCACAAATGGCAGAAAATTTTAGTATGTGAAATACTAATAGTAAAGAATAAATCCTTACACAGCCTGTTTTTGATTTATCGATAAAGTGTTTATGTTCTTTTAATCGTTAATCAAATGAATTTTAAAAATTCAAATAGAGTAGAAAACCATAAAGGTTTTAATCTCCAGAAATCTCAAATACATAAACTATTAAATTTCTTAAGCTTGTTATCTCCTGTATAAAGGTTAGCAAAACAGAAACAGAAAAATAGAAGAAACAAATAAAAATAATAATCTGAGTCCACAGAACCTATTGTGTTTCCTTAAGAAATTTAATCGCCTCAAGTACCCGAGGTTGCAGATTAATTCCTCCCAAGATAAAACAGATTAACCTATTAGGGAAGTAGCGGTACCTCAAACTTCAATAATTTCAGCGAACGCAAGAACAGTAATGAGAGCACACACAGACTCAGTCGATCGACAATTTGTTTAGGTAAGAAAATGTATGCAGAGAGGAAAAATTTTCAGTGAATGAAAAAATGAAAATGACCTCTTATTTGTCGCCATTTGCAGCAAGGAACGCGTCTGTTCGGACAATGGTGTCTTTTCAGAACGTTATGTCTTTTTGGGAAAAGTAACGCCTTTTCGGAAGGAACAAGTCCTTTCAGAACGTTTTTACCGTTACACGCAAATTTCAAATAAATTCCGTTACGCGAAATTAATTCTGTTAATTAACTAACATTCTGAATTAATTTATTAATTTATAAGAGAAAGGAAATCAATAAATGAGATTGATTAAATATATTTTGTCCAAAAATATTATCAATTAATCAAAGCCGAAGTCGAAGCTGAGCGACGACGACGACGGCGCGAGGGGACACCTTCTTCTTAACCCTTTAAGAACTAAAGGAAGTGTTTCCTAATATAAGGACAACCGTTTTCCTTTCTTCTACCAATATGGGAGAAATGACTTTTCATTTGCAATTTGCAATGACTTTTCATTTTCCCTCCAAAATTGGTTCCCCCACATTTCCATTTTCTCTTATTTTTTCCCATTCACACCTTGCTAAAACCCAACAAAAGATTCAATCTTTATACAACTTGTTTCTAGTTTAACGATGAAGTTTTTATATTCTTCTAATCGTTAACCGAATGAACCTTGAATTCTGATGAAGTTTTTATATTCTTCGAATCAATTTCACATTTAGACAGAGTAGTAAACCAAAAAGGTTTTAATCTCCAGAAACCTCAAATACAACACTATTTCTAGCTAACGATGAATATTTTATCTTTTTCAAATCATTTAGCCTTAATATTCCTGACGAAGATTTTGTACTCTTCAAGTCAGAATATTCATTCAAACAGAGTATTTCACAAATTGGTGAAGTTTCTATATTCTTCAAACCAATGCACAATCTGATTTGTTTGTGAAGTTCTTATATTCTTCAAACCAATGAAGTAACAAATCAGAGGATTTTAGTCTCTAAAAGTCAGGCACAATCAAATTTCACATGGAGTAGAAAATTACAAAAGTTTTTTTTCCTCCTCTAAACAGAATACATATTAATAGTAATAAATATATATTCTGAGATCATCACATAATGTCCATCTATCCTAAAATTTATGAAATAAATCTCATAACTTATAAATGATAGAAAAAAATAATCAAGGGAAATAAAGATAAAACTTGATTTACCCCCCATTGAATCATATTCTATTTGTCAACAATGATTCCATGCAAGTCACTTTTCTTGCTAATTTTTTCCTTCTTTCTCAATATCTGTCATATTCCAATTTTCCTCATAAGACATTGAATTTCAACGAGAAACTAAAAACTCATGTTCAAATATTATTAGGAGACAACATCTGTTTCATTTACTTCTTCTCATAGTTATATAAAACCAAGAATAAAAAAAATAAAATTAAAGTGCATATCTTATCCTTTATGCACAAAATAACTTTTCTTATTGAAAAGAAGATTGAAGGGGTGCAATGCTTGAATGCACTTGGGAAGAAAATAAAATTAATCTTACCCATCCAAGGTAAACTTACTACAGAAAATATACTCAAACATATTAAAGTAATACTAATTCATCCCAAAACTCTTTTATCATATGATACAATAATTTTCTTTTTCTTTCCAACAAAAAGAACACAAAAAATAAAAGTAATTTCCTTACCACAGAAAATACCATCAATATAAATTTCTTAAGCTTGTTATCTCCTGTATTCAGATTAGCAAACCAGAAATAATAAAAGATGAAAAGAAAAACACAAAGAACTATCCGAGTCCACATAAGCCACTGTGTGTTCTTAAGAAATTTAATCCCTTCAAGTACCCGAGGTTGCAGATTAATTCCTCCCAAGATAAAACGGATTAACCATTAATGAAGTAGTGGTACCTCAAACTTCGATAATTTCAACGAACTCAAAATGACAGCAACAAATCACACACAGACACGATCGATCGATTTTGTTTTGTAAGAAATGTATGCAAAAGAAGGGAAGAATTCGATGCAGAAAAATGAGAGAAAACCTCTCTATTTATAGCTAACAAAGGGTAAATGTCACAACCCTTTGAAAAGAAGACAACTTTTCAGAAAGAAGAGAACCTTTCAGAAAGGTCACAATTATTTGGAAAAGGCACAACCTTTCAAATGGTCACAACCCTTTAGAAAGGACACAACCTTTCATAAAGGTCACAACCCTTCAGCATAGTCACAACCCTTCATTTCATGTTCACACCTTTAAAACCCAACATATATATCCATATTGGTGGTGTATAAAATGTACCAAAATATCATTTAATTTTGTGGTGTTAAGCATTTTATGTGAAAAATAGAATTAAATTTAAGAAATTATTAAAAAGGAAAGAAATATTGAAATTTGCAAGAAAAAAAAGAGTGCAAAATCTATTTAAAAAATAAGTAAAAGATTTTTTTTAATAGAAATATTTTATATCTTGAATTAAATTACTCAAATCTTCATATTATTAGATAAAGTTTCTTATGCAACAAGATCTAAAGTAATGTATTACATATTAGTATCAGTTTTTTTATTATAAACTTAAAAATATTACATGATACACAGTAAATACAGATTAAAAAAAATTAAGACCTCTTGTTAGAAGTTAGCTTTAGCCTATTAATTTTATTGAATCACACTTGATCTAGTGTTTTGGAGGTTAACTATGATGTGTTGTTGTGAATAAATTTTTGACCACAACTATAATAAAAGAAATATATTCAGAACAACACATCATGTTTAGTCGCTTAAACACTACAAATACAATTTTGTTTGAGACTAATCCATAGTTTTGAATATTTTATTTTGTATTT